>BROG01001042.1:125000-159212 GCA_030159075.1 Atrina japonica | reverse complement strand
GTATATGTATATACTTTGTTATTATTATACTTAGGTACTCCATTGAGACAAACTCTTAATACAGTAGCCTTGTTAACATTAAAATTCTTATTCAGCAGTATAAAACTTAGAAATAGTATCATATCGAACAGAAACACATTAAACATACTGTTAACACTTTCTTTTGCGTTCCAGAAATACTCTCGAGTAAGAATATTGACGAGGTCCTTATTTAACAGGATTTAGAATTATTTCAATAATTTCTTACATCTTAACACACCCTTTTCTGACCAGAGTGGCTGTAATACAGTGTCCAACAAACTGTGAACATCGAACACAATTTAAACACATCTGATCAACAATTAATCTTACAGTCACTAATATTTCGAAAATCAAGCATTTGTCAACAAAAGAATCCTAACAAAAATCCTTTAATAAATTATATTGTAGTTCACTAATTATTTCAGTACAGTGTTTTATAGTAAATCGTAATTGGTACTATAGAACGCCAAAGCTTTTGAATTAGTTTGTTAAAATTTATACTATATAATAAAGAAACTTTTTGAAAGTGTTAAGTAAAATATTTTTTCTATAGTAAACTACAGTAAAACCTGCTATAGCGGCCACCTCTATATAAGGATTACCTGTTTATAAAGGCCAATTTTTAAAGTCCCTTGACTGCATAGTTAAACTAAATTGAACCTGTGTATAAGGGTCACCTGCACATAAAGGTCAATATTGTCTGATCCCTTGGATGACCCCTATATACAGGTTTCACTGTATTCTTTTCTATACATATAGTATGTACGTTAGAGATACTACAAACATTTTGCGCATGCAATTTGTATTAGCAACTATAATTGTATTCATTGTTTTTAAAATGAGCGTCCACACTATCACAAAATTTTTTTAAAAACATTTTCTCCTTATAATGTTTTTTTCTTTTCTTATTAATTGTTTTGTATTATATCATCTATCTGGCTGTCTAGTAACAAACTGTGATCAATATTTGAATATAAAAGTTTAAGTGTAAAGGTACAATCTAAATTGAATCAGCATTTTTAATATATTTTCTTTATTTTCAGAAAAGTATCAATGAATATTTTGATAAAACTAATATATGTCATAGCAGAGTGCACGAACTTTAGTAAATATCAACCTAGTTGCAACTGTTCAATGACGTCATTTTAACATGCATGAAACCCAATGATAATGACAGAAAACATGCTGATTCTAACATTGTTATTGATTTAGATGTGAGCATCGTCCACATTTTTGTACATGGTATAAATTTTGCTTATTTTGAAGAAATGTCAATGTTTTGACCAAAACATTCAATTTTGTATCTGTCAATACCCAACATTTAGTTAATATGTCAAAATTGATGGTGTCATATATTGATTAATTGAATTCCATTTTTTACTGTTTTATAAGGGTATTATACATCAACATTACATCAATGCAATACATTTTTTTTTTAAATATGGATAGCAACTGCTTTTTTGCTTTATAATAGTATGTGTTGGGTATATAGTGAAAAAAGAAATAATTTTTAGCTTTGTACACATACATCCATAAGAATTCCTTAATAGGGGATGGTCCTTAAATATATATATTCCATACATCTCTTGTTTGGGTCAAACATTTATATCAACTTAAAATGTCATTACCAAGCAAATGCCTATTTTACAATTGAATAGTAGTTTAGTCAACACTCAACAATTTTTCAGTTGTATGTTGGTGACCACGTTTCGGTGGTAGAGGAGAGTACACGGTTATGATGTACCCGGCAGTCGATCACCGGCCTCCTGCACATAAATTAATAAATTTTATCTCAAAATCAGCTTATGTTCCAGCGGGTTCGAACCTGCGCTGACAAATGCCTATCAAAAACAAAGGTTTCCTCAAAAACATATCTTTAAATACACAAAAAAGTCATTTAAATTGTTCCTCATAATAAAATTTCCATTATAGTTCAGTTAATGATATTGTTCAGTAAAATAAAAACAAAGAAAAATTGGACATATTCTTACAAGTATTGTGAAGGTCGCACGTATTGCCATGTATCATCCAAATAAGAGTTCCTCTACACCTACTCAGATATATACTCAGTTTTGTATCAGAACCTAGTCATGAATTTAGATTATCAATGTCAGTAACTCAGTAGGTCAGGGCTAGGGATGTAGATACAACAATGATTGTGGGATTACCCAAAGATACGACCGACTTAAATCGCCATAAAATGTCATGAACACCGTTACATATCATGCACGAAAAGTGTGGTTTATTATGAAACAGTACGGTCTAGATTAACCCTTTAAAATGTTTTTGTTTTGATGTATCCCCTGTTCCCTGTTGCCATATAATTGTCATATATATATATATATACATATATATATATATATTATATATATATATATATATATATATATATATATATATATATATATATATATACATTGTATATATATATATATATATATATAAAATATATATATATATATATATATATATATATATATATATATATATATATTATATATATATATATATATATATATATATATATATACTGTGTCGTAAAAGTAAACTTTTCCAAGGACTTAGTTGAGTTTTTTTAATTTCAAATCGTCAAAACCAATTAAGATCAAGTTTACTTCAGTTTTGAGAAAAAAATCGAAGGTAATTTCATTTCTAAAAGCACCGAAATGAACCTGGAGTAAAGTACATAGTAGATATCCCGAAAGTTAAACTATTTGCGTAGGTATTTTTTCTGTACACTACAACGTCACCTGCTTTTTGTGTTTATACAGTCTATATTTGTTCAGGCTTTTCTACACTTGTCAGATATCCAGTCTAGGTTAAGATAAAAATAACAAGTATTCTATAATTCGCAAATGTCGATTTGTTCTCATTCATCGCCATACCTTGTTCGTTTGATGACTGAGATATCGGGTCGCCTATAAACACGTGAATCATATGTTTACACTATATAATGGGTTAATATTCAGCAAGTTTGAGGACACGAGGTTAAATTCCTGAAATATTCATTCTATTTTATGTGTATTTTGGATCAAATTCAAGGTCTGAAAACAGAGGTTCTCCAAAGGTAGAACAATATGTTCACACTCTCACACACAGACACATACACACACAGACAGACAGACAGACAGACACACACACACACATATATATATATATATATGTGTGTGTGTGTGTGTGTGTGTGTGTGTGTGTGTGTGTGTGTGTGTATATATATATATATATATATTTACCGAAGAGATAGATAAATGCGAAAGGAATATATTAATCACACAAAAAGATCAAAAGGATGATGTAGAAGCACGAAAAAAAAAAATTCAATACAATGTCAGTTCAACGAGCCAAAATACGTTAAAAGTGTACGACATGTCTTCTGTAATTCACTGATCGAACTATATATACTTGGATGATTTGTCTTCACTTATTTGATCTAGCTGCTTCTGTCATGTAGAAACTCCTTTTGTGTCATTTATGTAACTCTTGTTCGTTCGTCCTGATGAAGGACAGGTCGTTCCGAATATTTCACTACATTTGTATCCGTGTGGTTAGTCATTTTACTGACTATTTCTAAACAATTATTTGAGTACGTGTAAATATAACAACATTTAGTACAGGGAAACATTTTGCAGTTTAAAATTTAGAACACGTTTCACAGATAAGCCTACAAAAATCCTAGGATACAATAATATCTATGTAAACAGTGGTTTATATAGTATTTTATGAATTGAAAAAAGTGAAACAAATCAGTAATACACCAAACTCCTAAAAATGTGTATCGAAAAGGTGAAAATATTATATTATGTATAAATGACAATATGATTGTTTGTTTATATATATATATATATATATATATATATATATATATATATATATATATATATATATATATATATATATATATATATATATATATATATATATATATATATATATATATATATATATATTGGATTTATTTATCTATTATGATATACATCCCATTTACATGAATAAGCGAAAATAGGGAATTATATGACTCAAAGTTTTGTATAGAAATGTGCACGTTTTAGCTTGTAAAATATGAAGAGTTTAAAAAGGATATAGACTCATATAATTGGAATAATGATTGCAATCTTGACCCGACTGTGCCATCTGATCAATATCAACTGACCAGTTCATTAGCCGGTCAGCGGAGTAACATTTGTCGGTGACGAGGTTATAGCCACATAATGCAGATTGATATGACCTTCATGTGTTTATTCCTTTTATTGTTACTGGAAGGCCAGATAAGATATAAAAACGTGAGTTCATTTGTCCATCCTAGCCATGGCCTATTCAATGTTTGGACTTTTTTGTGTTAACCTTCATGTTGAACGGGAAAGACGGCGGGAATATGAAACACCAATCTGTAGTTACTTTGACCTTGGTTTAAGAAATTATATATATATAGTGAGTCGTGACCATGTTATTTATTGAAATAAAGACATTTATCATTGTATGACCCAGCATTTTGAATGAGAAAAAATTGAAATAGTATTAATACTACTACAGAGTTCTTTGGGGTCATTTTAGTCAACTTCTTGTGATAAGTTCGTCCGTAGATATAAGACAGTTAGATCAATTTGATATCATTTCTGGCTAAACTAACCAGCCTCACCATTCAAACATTACTCAAAGATTCTCTAGACTAAGTACATCCACTGGAGCCTACAAGTACAGCTTAATTCCTGGAACAACCTTCCCTCTGACGTCCTCCAAGCAACATCAACAGTGAAGTTCCCGGAGGCTCTGGAGAGACTGATGTAAACATCACCTATAGTATTATTAACCAGTTTTTATTCTCCTTCAAGCAAATTCATCATCCAACTTTCCGGTGACCCTGCCGAGACTGATGTAAATATCACCTACACTCTGGAAATCTTGGTGAGACTGATGCTAACACCACCTATAATTTTTTATCCTCACCTGTGAACACCTTTTAGCCGAGCATATAACGTAAGGCGTTTGTCTTCCAGTATCTGCGTAATGGTTTCCAGTTGCAGATCAACGGCATTTCTGTAGATGTAACATACCAATTACAAGTTACGAACACGAAATTTTATCCAACTTTCTAGCTTCTCTTTTCGGTATTTTGTGTAATAACACTGTCTAGATTATCTTTACGTATATTGTTTAGTATAAACTATCTAGGTGATATTGTATTAACCTAATTCTACCTGTGTATTTGACCTTTTCACCTACCTCAATAAGTTTCCATGTAACATTTGCGACGGGCGTGGTATGCTAACAGGGAACCCTGACGCATGTTAGTCACCTGGTTTCAAACAGTTTGGGATTCTCAAATGTTCTCCATGTGGAGATAATTGTTTTTATCCAGTTTATCGCATTCTTAGGGACTTGTAATTTCTATTACCCAATGGTACTTCTTTATTTGTACTTGCTTATCGGTCAGTTGATTGTATTTTTTCTATTTTTATCAGATGACGAGACAAAATCGTAAGGTTTATTATGGTAGGTCAAAGGAGAATAAATAATTACCCTTTATCATTTTTCTTCAAACAAATATTAATTCATAATTTCACTTGTTTCCTTTTTTACCTATTGCATATGTAATGTCCCTAATAGCGTGGTCTAATACATTATAATCCCTTGAATATTCCCTTGAATATTTGTGGTCAATATCTCAAGGAAAGTACGAGTTTAGTTGCCTAAATCTGAGTCACTATGGCAAAAAAGGCAAAGTAAAGAAATATCTAGGCGTGTATTATCTTATATTGATAGAGCTTGGATGTGCGCTAATGTAAGTCAGTTTATATGTAATTGTCAACACAGTTAGGAATGGTTTATATATCTACATTATGATTGACTATATCACCACAAATTTGTATTCCATGAGTTTATCTTTTAACAACATTGATATAAGTATACATAAACTTGATACCATATAGTTAATATCAAATATAGCAATTGTTTTATCGTTGATATATGTTGTCATTGTCAGCCGATTGTACTTTTATTCGGTATATGATAATTCGGGTGAATTTTTCAAAATCTATCATACAAACGGGCGATTCATTAGGTGTCAATACACATGTAATCCAAAACTTAAGGACAAACTAATCTTATATTTTGATTAATGGTATAAGTTTACCTATACCTGTTATACTTGTCTTAATCAAAGATGAAATCATTATACTTTCATTGTTTATTGAATTAATAACATTAACATTAATAATAATAATAATAATAATAATACATTCTCTCAATGAATCACATATTTATAACGCTATTTGACGGTTAATATCCACGTACCTCTCCGTACCAATGACTCGTTTATATATCTGCATAATAAGCCGTTCATGGTGAACTAATCGCAGTTCCTGTAAATGATCTGGCCTTGCTCTACTGACCGAGTGTTCGCATGTCCAAATATAGAACAAGTTTATGGCTAGCCTTCAACTAGCTCAGGATACTTAAAAATTTGCTAAGTCAATATTAACTTCTCACATTTTAACCGATCCATTCTCTTGGCTTGGAACATACAATCATACCATGTACTCAATACCATGCAAATGATTTCTCGGTAACAGGTCAGCAGACACTATGACTATATATTTCAATTAGAATTGAAATCTAATCATGCACGATATACATGTCTAGGTGAAAGTTTTCACTTTAATTACATCATTCATGAATTTCGTTATTTGACTTTACTATAAACGCCAAAACAAACTTTATACCAGAGTTTCTTTGTGTTTTATATATTTTGTTTACTTACTGATTTTTCAGGTTTTGTTTTGTAATTTTGTGGAATTGGTTTCAATTTGTTTTGTTTATCATTTTGTTTGTTGCATGATTTGGCATTTCTAGAAATTAATCAGAAACAAACATTCGTCTTTTTTTACATTTGAAAAAGAAATACATTCAGAGATGGGGTATATACAATCTTTTGTACTCGGAAATGGTGAGAGAAGAATCCTTAAAGTGTTATACGATATTTCATAATGATTTATGCGTCACTTTACGTAAATCTCCCATTTTTATGTAGAAATGTCCCGGAATCATCTGTGAATGGTGTTTATTCATATCTCGTAATCATCCAATATATCGGGGCTTGTTCTACATTATAAAAAGTCTCAAATACCTAGGTATAAATCATTAGGATGTCCAAGATATAGGTACAAATCTGGTAAAAAATAGACAAATACTGTCCTCTTGAACTCAAGAGGTGGGATCAGGTGCCATGGAGGAGTTAGCATCCCCTTTCGTACATGAATATTTCATGAACAGAAGCAAACTACTTACTGATAATTTACAGGGAGATTGAGAATCACGCTTCATGTCAACGTTCCGCAAATTTCATATTGGTACAATGACCTTGTTTGCAATAACTGTTTCACTAATATATAAAAAAATTCAGATACCAAAGTATGAAACTTTAGGATGTCCAGGATTTAATTACAAATCTGGTAAAAATGGACAAACACGGATCTCTTGAATTCAAATCAAATCAAAGTCCACAGTCAAATCAAAATGATATACGTTAGGAACGAATCCTTGTCACAATTGGTACAGACGTCTCAGCAACCGCCATCGAACAGGTAAGTTTTCGATAGGTCTGTGTCAATAATTTGTCAGTGAGTAGTTTACTTCTGTATATGAAATGTTCATATATTGGACACGCCCTGGCATATCGGATCATTTGTGAAATATAAAATGCCGGTGATTGTAGGATATTACTACTTCAATGTGCTAAAGTTACGATCGGAAAGCCAAAAGCGTCGCGTTTGCCGTATAGCTTAGTTGTTAATTTCCCTCTGTGTCTATAGTATGTAAAGTGTCTAAGTATGAAGCGTGTGTGCCTGATTCTGTTGCGTCTCTAATTTCTAGTTTTCTGGGATATATTGCATTGGCATGTGTATGAAAATTGTCATTATTAATTGACAAAATGTCGTCGATATATCTAAATGTCCAAAGTAAAAGACACCGCTTACTTTTTCTTCTATGATTAAGCAGTTTCTGAATGAAGTCTGCTTCGTATGAATAAATGAACAGGTCAGCCAATAAAGTAGCACAATTGGTTCCCATAATAACAGTTTGTTGAAAGACCACGTCTCCGAATATTACAAATATATTGTCTATTAGAAATTCCAGCTTCTTTTTTATATCAACTTCAGTGTATTCATGTGTAGAATCAGAGTGGTGTTGGACAAAATTAGTATCATGATAACCAAACTGACTTATTTCATTCAAATTTGACTATGGACTTGCGTCGAGTGTTACCAGTCAACACTTAATGTTTACTACTCATTGGCACCTGATCCTATCTCTACAGTTACAGAGTCCGTGTATGCTCAATATTCACCAGATTTCTCCTGTCCCACTCAAGAATATTTCACTCATATGGAGACGTCACCAAATTTTGGCCTATGCTCGACACTTACGGTCATTGAGCAGTGAGGGTTCTTAAAGGTGCCGACACCTACTGTGATACGGGACCTCATTTTTTACTATCTCAGTCGAAGGACAGGAAACCTACCTGCCGCCCGCTGGACTCGAACTCACGACCTCACGATCAAGAGTCGAGCGTGCGGAGCGTTAAATGAGCCCAGCAATCTGATTGGTCATTAAACGAAAAAATTAGTTTAGCCATTAATAAGTGAAATTAAGAGTCGAATATTAGTAGTACTTTGCAAATGTTAGGGTTAACGGTTGAAAATTTAAAGAAAGGGGACAGTTGAGAATAGATATTTTCCTTAGGTGCGATTTTCTACGAGTTGTAAACAAGTCAATATTCGAAGTAAAAATGCAACGGCAACCCATACTTTTGATAATTAAAATATTTATCTTTCAGCACATTAATTTGACCCAGGTGAAAAAAAAATGGTGATTGAAAAATTAGCACTGAGGCCTATGGGAAAATATTTGATGGTGTCTGTCCTATAGACTCTATCTCGGCCTGGCTATAAAACGTTACGTAACAAAACATAACTGGAAAATTTAATAAATAGAATATTTGACAATGGTTTATGAATACCATGTTTATTACATCTCGTGAGGCAGGATTACATGTGTCTGGAAAATTTATACTTTGGTAGAAATATTAACACAGTACGCGCTCGTGTTAAGATATCTTTTATTAAAAAAACAATTGTCAAACATCCTCTGTATACTTAAGATATCTTTTTCTATCTACATATATCTGTTGAATCTACAAAACAAATGGCTTAAACTTTGAAGGATTCATTGGCAATATATATTGTAACAAATTATACTTTGTCTGTTTTAATGGGAAAATGGTGGTCCTTAGTTCTCTTTGGAAACGTGTGAAAGTTCTGCTTCATGTTTTTCATTGAAACTGTAAGAACAGAGCGAAACATTATCCAGCAAACAACAAATAATTTTCCTCGTTATGTACTGATCAAAAGAAAGCCACGATCACAAAGGACATCCCTAGATTATGACTGATAAAGAGTAGAATACATATTCTCTTTCGAAACTACCAAGGAAACATTTGAAATTGCTGGATTTAAACACGCCAGTGCAAGTTTTGAACTATTTGACTGCTATTTTAATGACACATAATGGTATATCCATTTGAACAATCGGTTTCTACTTTAACCATCTCAGCCTCTTAGTAAAATAAGATCTTTGTTGAAACATTGGCACTTATTCTTTTATGATTTTCATAATTTGTAATTTGTAATGTTCTTTTCTAACGCATAGACATTGGCATTTGTTTCAACTTAACAATTTAATACATTATGTTAGATTGATGCCATGCCTTTTCTACAAATTACTGTGATTATGGATATTTTCCCGGTTTTAATTTTGTTATTTTGTTTTCGATACCTTTCGGTGATGTAACTTTATGCCAAAATTAAGTTTAAATATGAAAAATCTCAGATACCAAAGTATCAATGTCCAAGATATAGAATGTTCAGGATATTTATATATATGTATATAGATATAGGTACAAATCTGGTGAAAAATGTACAAACATGAACCTCTGGAAATCAAGAGGTGGGATCAGGTGCCATGGAGGAGTAAGCATCCCTTGAGAGGAACTTATCCTCGTCACAATTGGTACAGACGTCTCAACAACCGCCATCGCACAGGCAACTCAACATTTCACTAATGGATAAGAAATGTAAAAATATGCCGTCGTGTTTGTACTTTGAGTGGGTGTTTAGTTTGCAATATTTATCGTATAACTTGTAAAATATTCACCACATGAATAACACATGTTTTAATTATAACATTGTATTTTTGACATCTAATTGATGACAGCTGAAATGTTAAGTTGCCTATTCTATATCTAACGTGTAAAATCATTTACGCAGATTAAGTCGAAAAATATTTCCTCTTAATTTCCTGTTAACTGAATTTGACTATGAACTCACGATGCAATACTCTCTCTCTCTCTCTCTCTCTCTCTCTCTCTCTCTCTCTCTCTCTCTCTCTCTCTCTCTCTCTCTCTCTCTCTCTCTCTCTCTCTCTCTCTCTCTCTCTGACCACACGTCTCGTCCATTTTTATTATTTCTGACTTAAATTGAATAGAAATTTGTTAAAGATTGAATTTCCCTACCTTTTTACTTTCATCTAAAGTCTGCTGAAGCAATGATTTAAAAATTATCTTAATTTTACGCTTAGAACTTAAAATACAATGTACAAAAATCTCAGAAATAAAAGTGTTGTATATATTTTCATGGGATTTGTAAAAAGAGCGCTTACATACACATCATTGAGATTGATTGCCATATGCAGAATATACATCGTGAGTGGTAATTTAATGATTTTATACCAAATAAATCCTCACCTTTGGAACAGACGACTCAACAACCGCTATCAAACAGGTTACTTTTTTCCTAAGACAACTACCTCAACTACCATTGTTTTCTGTCTGTTTTCTTTTTTTAATGTCTTTGACACTAAAATACATTTCACAATCAATAATGCAAATATGCATGTATAGTTAAAATTGTACTGATCCAATAAGTTACTTTTACCCTAAAAGCTAAAAAAGTCATATTTCCACAGTGGTTATTCTTAGCCGGATTTGGAAATACATTTCAGCTTTTTTCGGCCTTGTATGATACCACTTACTGTTTTGGAACTCTACATCTATTATCATAGTTCAACTGATGATGCCTTATTGGCAGAAACGAACTTCTTGAGCATTACTTTTGGCATATTTTTTGCAAAAACTGTAAATTTGGTTACGTTTTTATAATATGTCTAGAGTTACCTAGAGGTGACATAGTAAACAGTTGACTTTAGTTTCGCATTTTATACAGTAACAAATATCAACAAACAAACGCTTCGACGAAAAACGGGACACTGGAATTTTCCATTGGATCACATCTACGCCTATTAAAAAAGAAGTGACTGTTCTTCAAAAATATTATAAACATAATACCAAACTTAATATTATTAAATTAAGGGTGTGTCATATGGCATTACTAATCGTGGTCCGGTATACTTAAAGTGTGGTACGTGATAGTATCATCAAGTCGTAAAATAATTTCGTAACACTGCTCAAAACACATCGTCATATTATTGGAAACATCCTGGTGTGATGTAAAACAAGAATTAAAAAATAAAAATAATAACCAATGTCACATAAACTAATTCAAGTCCATGCACATATGGTACTGGATTTGACATTTAGATATGTCGACGAGGTTTTGTCAATTAATAATGACAATTTTCATACATATGTCGATGCGATATACCCCGGCGAACCAGAAATTAAAGATACAACAGAATCAAACACACGCTTCATACTTAGACATTTTACTAACTATAGACAGAGACGGGAAATTAACAACTAAGCTTTACGACAAACGCGACGCTTTCGGCTTTCCCATCGTTGTTTTTGCATATTTAAGTAGTAATATCCCACAATCACCCGCATATGGAGTTTATATTTCACAAATGATCCCATATGCCAGGGCGTGTTCAGTATATGAACATTTCATATGCAAAGGTAAACTACTCACTGACAAATTATTGACACAGGGATATCGAAAACCGCGTTTGATGTCAACGTTCCACAAATGCTATGGTCTTGTTTCACTACTCCGTTTCACTAAGTGAAATGTTGAGTTATCTGTTCGATGGCGGTTGTTGAGATGTCTGTACCATTCTGTATGGTTCGTTCCTCACGTACTTTTTTTAATTTGACTGTAGAACTACGGTGGGTGTGACCGGTCGACAGGGGATGCTAACTCCTCCATGGCACCTGATCCAACGTCTTGATTTCAAGAGGTCCGTGTTTGTCCATTTTTTACCGGGTTTGTACCTATATCCTTGACATCCTAGTGATTTATACCTTGGTATCTGAGATTTGTATTCTGTTTCTCGTAAATATGTCATCCTTATTGTATAAACGATACCCGATTACCAGTCCAAAAACATTAAGATGTACAGCACATCACCTAAGGCTGGTGACATTTTCAAAAATGTAGAAAATTTGAGTGGTTTGCTTACAAAAATATATGTCACTGATGCCGGACACTCTTGATTTGTATCCAGTCAAATTGTCCAGTATTACAGTTCAAATCGCGAGTCTGCAAGACCAAATTCGAAATCACAGCCCCATGACAGGACAAATAAAGCACGTTTTCGATGGCGGTTGTTGAGACGTCTGTACCAGTTATGACGAGGATTTGTTCTTCGTACGAGTACTTCGTATGATCCTTTTAACACATTGCGTTGTTATCTCTTTGACCTAATATTTGAAGTATGTCAGTAACATTGGCGTATTTTATTGCATATTTTCATTTCTAAATATTCCTGTATATATAAATTACCACAATCTTTTAGCATTTAAAGAACATAATATACAATTTTTAACAGAACCACGTCTACGTAAGCACTACGTTGGTCTTTCTAATATCAACACACATCTTTATCACCTTTTTGTATTAGTTGACTGTCGACAGGTGATGCTTACTGATTCCACCTTTTGGTTTCCGTTTATGTCCATTTTTACCAGATTTGCATCTATATCCTGGACATCTTAAAGATTTATACTTTGGTATCTGATATTTAATGTTAATATTTACCTCGTATGATCCATTTAACACATTGCGTTTTTACCTCTTTGACCTACTATTTGTAGTATGTCAGTGACACTGCTAATAGATAACTATTCTTAATATAAAAAGTAATAGGCCAACACTAGTTTAGCAGCAGTCACTATCGGGGATTGACATTACACGTGCGACACAATTGAAGTTAATCTGTAATTTAGACATCACGAAAAACAGTCAGTAGATTTGCTTGTTTTATTCTAGATCTAGTTCAGCATTTTTAACCTCACAAACTGGTACAAGATATGAAAATGTTGCTGAAACTCTTTGAAACAATAAATGTAAATGGAATCTATCATACTTTGGATTATATCTCAAAACGCTGCATACGACATCTAGGTCTATGGGAGAAAAAAGCTATATTGTTCCAAAACATTTGAGTTTAACACATCCACGGAAGCGGAAACGGCGAGTTTTAGGCTTGTGGTTAACGTAAAATTCGATATCGTTACGTTCAAAGCATAAATTGTTTTTATAAGGGCATCAAATAATTATTTTAGACCTGAATGAGCATGTCGCAGTACTGAAGGACTGTCCCAGATGTTGATCTATGAAATGTAGGCCTACTGTGGGTGTTTATATGCATTTTCGTGCTATATACATGCCTTTATTGTCACATTCGTTACATAAGTGATAAGGTAGGATAATTATATGCAAATATACCAATGCATTATATGTGAACGATGCCAATTCCTTAATATACAAGTGAGCTTCATTTGTAGACGGACATGTATATTCTTACAAAACTTCGAATATCAATTTTACAGGGACATGTTCGCTTTCGTTGTTTTGTTTTCACCGTATCTGTGCTTTACTCCCCGTGTCTGTCCAATACTCACCGTGTATGTCTGTTACTCACATTGTCTGTCCAACACTTCGACAGTAATACGTCCGTTACTCACCGTGTCTGTCCGTTACTCACCGTGTCTGTCCAATACTTGGACTGTAATATGTCCGTTACTCACCTTGTCTGTCCAATACATGGACTGTAAAATGTCCGCTACTCACCTTGTCTGTCCAACACTTGGACAGTAATACGTCCGTTACTCACCTTGTCTGTCCAATATTCACCGTGTCTGTCCGTTACTCACCGTGTCTGTCCGTTATCACCGTGTCTGTCCAATACATGGACTGTAATATGTCCGTTACTCACCGTGTCTGTCCAATACATGGACAGTAATATGTCCGTTACTCACCGTGTCTGTCCGTTACTCACCGTGTCTGTCCAATATTCACCGTGTCTGTCCGTTACTCACCGTGTCTGTCCGTTACTCACCTTGTCTGTTCAATATTCATCGTGTCTGTCCGTTACTCACCGTGTCTGTCCCATATTCACCGTGTCTGTCCGTTACTCACCGTGTCTGTCCAATACTTGGACTGTAATATGTCCGTTACTCACCTTGTCTGTCCAATACATGGACTGTAATATGTCCGTTACTCACCGTGTCTGTCCAATACATGGACTGTAATATGTCCGTTACTCACCGTGTCTGTCCGTTACTCACCGTGTCTGTCCCATATTCACTGTGTCTGTCCGTTACTCACCGTGTCTGTCCGTTACTCACCTTGTCTGTCCAATATTCACCGTGTATGTCCGTTACTCACCGTGTCTGTCCCATATTCACCGTGTCTGTCCGTTACTCACCGTGTCTGTCCAATACTTGGACTGTAACATGTCCGTTACTCACCGTGTCTGTCCAATATTCACCGTGTCTGTCCGTTATTCACCGTGTCTGTCCGTTACTCACCGTGTCTGTCCCATATTCACCGTGTCTGTCCGTTACTCACCGTGTCAGTCCAATACATGGACTGTAATATGTCCGTTACTCACCGTGTCTGTCCAATATTCACCGTGTCTGTCCGTTACTCATCGTGTCTGTCCAATATTCGCCGTGTTTGTCCAATACTCACCATGACTGTTTCTGTACAATACTCGTCGTGTTTTATTTTTGTCTTGGTTTCCGTGTCAAAACTCTTTGTTATGTAGTCGTTCTGGGGACAACATTTGTGGCGTTGACGTAACAGCTACAGTGATTTCTGTGATAAAACTGTATTTTGTAATCGTTATGGGCCAATATGTGTGACGTTGACTAACAACTGCCGTGATTTCTGTGGCAAACCTCTGTATCATGTTATCGTTTTGGGAGTCAACATTTGTGGCTTTGACGTAACAACTGCAGTTGTATCTGTGTAACAACATGGGAGATGCACTGAAATACAAGAGTATATCTCGCAGTATGTTTAGAGTAATAATCCACAGTAGTAATGTATATTAAAAAAGATGGTGTTGCCAAATATCTTGGGTTGCTCCAATTATTAGATAAATCTGGACCAATTGAGGTCATGATATCGATCGAGGGAATATAAGATTACGATCGGAATTCTATTGACCAAGTGACCTACTAGATTTATAGGTTCACACATTTTAACTAATTATATACTTAATGCTTCATACTCTAATATGTTCATTGTATTAACATTGACATTTATAATCATATATATACAATTAACACTTTTTAATTTCATGACAACGGCTCTGAACTTGAATTTCGGATTATATCCATTATGGTTGATACGAACAGCCACTTAAAGTAAGGGGGTGAATAAAGTTTCACAAGTTTAATAGCGTGTATGATCGCCATTTGCACCGATGCATTATTCACATATACGACGCATTAGACGAATCAGGTTATGCAGAAATGTCTGGCGAATGTTCTGCCATGTGCGCAATAAAAAACGACACAAAGCGTCCAACGTAGCAAGGGGATTTGGCTTTTGACGAAGACGTCGTTCCATTTCATCCCAGACATGTTCTATAGGCGATACATCTTCGGATGAAGTATTGAAAATTCAAAGTCTTGCTGACTAGAACTGAATTTTCGTTTCACGATATATTCCACATTTAATGGATCAGTTCAAACTTATTGTTCTTCATCCCTTAGTAATGAAGGCTGCCTATTATAGTAAAAATTTCTCTGGACGTCAAGCAAAATCGAAATACAGTTTGGTTGTAGATGGGTTGATATAAAAAATCACAATTACCAAAGTATTAAGCGAAAGGGAGTTCATGAGACGATATACAAATTAGGTGACCATTGGACCGTCGGAACACCCAGAAGTGGAATCAGGTGCCATGAATATTTTACATTTCAATATCAAGTACACACATCGTAGTGTTTAGGGATAACATTTCATTTTCGCTAATGCTAATAGTTTACACGTAAGAGGTACATGTTGAACATAATTACAACAAAAAATGAATTAAAAAGACATCTGTAATTCAGTGTGTGTGTGTGTGTGTATATGTATGTATGTGTGTGTGTGTGTGTGTGTGTGTGTGTGTGTGTGTGTGTGTGTGTGTGTGTGTGTGTGATGCAGTCAGAACTTTGTATTAATATTTGTACTCGTTTGAACTTGTAATGACACTATATATCTCACACAAATGTTTGGTTGCTTGTTTGTTTATTTTCTCTTTAAAAACAATGATTTATGCAAAACAACAGAAAAACACTCAAATGAAAATTGAGTGTTTTTCTGTTTTTTTGTTTTGTTTTTGCATACTGATACTTCCCTTTGGATGGCATTAAATTTCATTACAATGATTTAGCTGTACAATCGGAAAACCGGTGAATGGTAATGGAATTAAAACAATTTCAAAATCAGCTGAAAATCAGATGACAAATTAATGAAAATACAATATACATATTATTTCAATATGTCTTCGTCAAGGTGCCACCTGCCACAACAGCAATGATATTTGTCCGATTCACATAAGATGGCGGGGCGGTGTAACCTTTAGATTATCATAAGGACGATTCTACTCACTTTTCGGGTCGGACAAGCGGCATGAGGAATCGGTTTTATTCTTCGCTGGATAGTCTTCTATGTATGGTGACAAGTAGGGACGATTACTCTAGTCAATGTAATTTTAATATTATTCTTTATTACCTTAAATTTAAACTCGTCCAGGTCAAGAAAGGGTTCACAAGACTCCACCTCGCCAGGTTATATGGATTTTACTATATTAATAGAGAGGTTACGGTCGTGCACATAACGTACGTATATCGATACGTGTATCAATGATTATGCATTTGAAATTATATATATATATATATTTGTCTGCTCGTTATCATACAGTTACTCCGGCCGAACAGTCGGATACCCTGATAAACAGTAATGAAACAAGAGACATCTAACTCTTAGTTTTGCTCAGTAATTCACTTTAACTGCAGTTAAACTAATGTTTTATTATTGTTCCATGAGAACACACAATTATCAGTGACTCAGAAGATCAGAGTTGTGACATAATTATATTTATTTTCCCTTTAGATTTTGATTGTGTAGATGCATGGTAAGTAGTTACTTTTATCATTCTTACCTAACGCTTAAAAGCATACTGACAGGTAGGAAGTACCTTGTGTAGCTGTGAGGTCTATTAAATAATGTGAACTGCCCTTGTAGTCCGTCAGCAATAATTCATATGTCGAGATAAATCATAACGGTTCGGGGGAATATAAGGTGAAGATCAGAATCCCATTGACCAACTGACCTGACTGCTTATCATTAGTATAAGCTTACAACTGTCTCATTTTCAGTTATCATTATTATGATACTTGCTACTACAGCTGCGGTACTGCAAATTACACGGATTGATCATATTTCTATATCAAGGGAAATAACTCTTTACCTCACTTCGTAAAGATAAAATATTCCACGAAAACCCGCTTTCGCATTAAAGCATTAAGATCGTGGTCGGTTGATTTTGTCATCCTTTATTTTATTGTAACAGTTTGTAAGAATAACATCTATACCTACATATGAACAAACATATACATGGCCTTACATATAAGAACAAACAGAGAGAGAGAGAGAGAGAGAGAGAGAGAGAGAGAGAGAGAGAGAGAGAGAGAGAGAGAGAGAGAGAGAGAGAGAGAACACTTGTATGTGATACATGTGTATAAAGACACCATTGGAACACAACAAAAGAAACAAAAAGTCTGTATAGGGAGGTGGTCTTTGTTAAAAGGTTCATTTGTACACAAATAGTACTATTGGGGATAGTAAAAAATGGCCTTTACGACTGGGTGGTCTTTATACACAGGTGGTCTCTTAAGCATGTTTTATTGTAGAATAACAACGCCTTTATATATATATATATATATATATATATATATATATATATATATATATATATATATATATATATATATATATATATATATATATATATATATATATATAAAACCATCTCCACATTCTAATAGGACCACTCCGATAATCTTAGTCCAAGTATAAAAATATAAAAAATCTCGGATACCAAAGTATATGATAATGGTGCGTTGAATTCTAGATGTTAAAGGCATACAATATGTCATTTTCATAAAATATATCTCGCGAATAAATTTGAAATTTGTGTTCATGTATCATGTATCGCACACAAAATGCCTAAAATGGATGAAATGCACCAATGAGTGATATTCCTTCCAACCAGGATAAATCCAAGGTTTACTTACCCATTATTCACATTTAAATTCTTTTCACAAATTGCGACATTATAACAAGTTTTCAGCCTTGGATTTTTAAGAACATTTTATGTGCATGATAAATCGAATGTTTGAAACTTTTGATACAAACCAAAATTCAAATTTGATAGAATATGTGCCTTTAAGATTTTGGTTTAACTTTAGCTAATGTGAATCAATCACAAATCTTGGCTTAAGTGGATAGAGTTTTAGCATTAGAAAGATCAAATGATTTTGAAGGCTTCTATTTTGACCACTTTTATCGGGGTGTGCGATTTAGGATCTAAATAATTCTATCGTAAAGAACAAAGAAACAATTATATCAGATATCTTGTATCATTACAAGTGCAAAATTGTACAGTTCATAGACCTAACTTAATCGATCAAAAACAATGCCTTTTCATCGAATGTTTTTGGAATCTAGTTGAAGGGGCATTAGCTGGATAAAAACCGTTTTTCTACTTAGGTAAAATATAATGACGAAATACCTATACATATTCAAAACTCTAACTCTAAGATATACTGTATGTGTATTTAAATTAGCGCACTCATATTTTAGTGCTCTAATGCGGTATAAACTTATTAGCGCAATCCTAAATTCGCGCAAGTAATTTGTCGTGTATACAGTATGACAGGATGGAAAATTTTAGCGCTGCCCTCAAATTAGCAAAGTGACTTGAGCGCTTAAGGCGCTAATATTAGAATACCGCTAAAATAAGTACACGTACAGTAACAAGGGTCTCTACATGAAGAACAAATGTGAATCCCAAACGTAATGAGACCATATGTCCAATAAGAGATCTGTGTATACACAGGCATACAAATTCTTATTTTCTATTCCTATATATTTTGTTAAAATAAAGTCAAGTCCAGTGACGTATGCATATACAAAGTAAGGTCGAAGTAATCATTCATTTATATATATGAATATAATAAATACCGCACCTAGCTTTAAATATTATAAATAAAGACTAGTAATTCACATTTGGTAACCTTTTAAAATGTGGCTTCATACATACGTCAGCCAGTATTTCTTTAATTAATTTGACGATGCATTGTAGAAGAAATATGATTGTTTTAATATAATACATCTGCATTTAACTTAGAATTTTATTTATTTAATGACTGGTAATTGACTTTTTAGGTCACCTGAGCAAAAGGCAATCAGTGACCTATTGCCATCGTCTTTTGACTGTCGTCGTGCATTGTTAACATTAAGACATTTTCTAGGTCCAGTGGGTCATTTTCAACCAAATATAGCAGGAATTTTCCCCTAATTTGCGACATTTTCAACTTCATCTTTAAAAATCTTCTTCTCATGCATAATTGTTAAAGCAATATGCACTATGTCTTTGAACGGAGACGAGATTTGTGCATAAACGAGCCAATAGGGGCGCTTCAATTACATAGGGTACAGTTTTATTCAAATGGCTAAATGACTCAAAACTTTTTGCATGCAATACTGTTTATAGTTGCTTTTATTCGCAGTGGATTTAATTTCGCTATATATGAGGTCAATGAAAATTCCGCGAAATTAGATACCCGTGAATAAAATATATTACACTTATAAAGTATCAGAAAACAATTTGTAACTAATCTTGCGCAAAATTTAAAACCGGTGAATCAGATCCATTCAGAAAACGCGATTTTTTTCTCCTTTGAAATTAAATACTATACAATATATAAGAGAAAGTTGTAAGGATCATTTTGACAGAATTGCATGGTCACTGTGTCACATGCACAATAGTTAACAGAAACTTTTTGTTTGTTGTCAAATTTTAGATATTTACGACTTCTCAAGAACCAGTCAGCAACCTCGATAGAAAGTATCCCTACGTGTAGCCACTTAACGTTTGCGAATATAAAGGGGTTAGGACCAATAGGGGCAAAAATTATTACATAATCCAAATTCTTTTCATGGATCAATGATCCGGCGGCGCTCAATTTGAGCATGGATTAATGTTAAATCAATAACTACAACGATTGCAAGTGAAAAAGAAATATGTCCATAAATGAGCGGACACATTGAATGACATAGGGTACAGTTTTAAACAAACGGCATTTCAACTCAGTACTGATAGACATTTTGTATACAAAGATATATAAGAAAATGTTATGAATTATCTAAGGATCCTGATGACATCGTTTTAAGGTGATAGGCACCTATGTAAATCGAAAATATAAGTTGTTCTGCAACTTCTGAACATTTATTTACCTCTGAAGAATCAACATTTCAGTTTTAACCAAAGATTGCAAAAACTATTATAATCGGAAGCCACACCATTCTGAAATTGAGAAGGGGCTAGAATCTCATAGGGACTCCAAAAAGAGTCAAATCTGGGTATATTACGCAGGTGACATTTAAGGACCATGGACTTTCAAATTCAAAGTTCAAATTCATTTTTTTTTTCAAATGAATAACTGTACTAGGCTTACTCACAGTTTATCACAGATCGGATGAATTCTTCATCTATATTGCTTATGTTATTTGAAGAATTGGACCACTTTTTGGAAGTGACATTTGAAATGTATGATAATTATATATTATATGCCGTCCAATTTCCAGAGCAGCTGTTATCATTAAACATTGCTCCGATATGAACTGTACCAATGTAAGCCGCGTGTATGCCTATGAGTGTCATTATAGTTTTAACAAATCATTAAGTGCAATTATATAGCAATGTGTGAACCAATAAAACTAATAGGTCACTTGGTTAATAGAATCTTAATCGTAATCTTATATTTCCCCGATAATTATCATTGACATAAGTATACAAGGTCAGTTCATGGAAGTCATTGCATTTAAGCTAGGTCATTTTCATCTAGCCCTTATGATATATATATATATATATATATATATATATATATATATATATATATATATATATATATATATATATATATATATATATATATATATATATATATATATCCTGGAAAGTGTGATGTTTCATCAATTGTATTTTATATAATATTTTTAATCATAAACTGTTTTAAATATATCGTTGTTGACTTACTTGTGTAAAATGATATAGGGAATACTTAGTTATTGATTATTGCTTTAAATCATTCTAACTCTTTCAAAATATTGACCACTAGATTGTTTAAGCGGCAATAAAAAGTTTAACCTACAAATACAAAATGTGGCAAGGCATCTATAAAAAATTTTAATGGAACATACCAATGTTTACTCCTCCATGACAACTGGATCCACCTCTAGATTTGCAGACGGTTATTACTTGATTTGACATTGTCTCATGCACTTTTATAGATTAAAACTTTGGTAAGTATGATTTTATGTCAACCCACATAGAGCTAAGCTGTGTTTTCGGTGTGGCTTTACATAGTGATTATTTTCCAATTATAGCAGAGAGCCGTCGTGGCTCCGCGGTAGAGTGCTCGATTCGAAATCGGAGGATCGCGGGTTCGAGCCTCGGCGGAGGCAGCTGACTTTTCCTGTCCTTTGGATGAGACAATAAAAACCGAGGTCCCGTTCCACAGTAGGGGTCAGCACGTTTAAGAACCCTCATTGCTCAATGGCCATAAATGTTGTGCATAGGCCAAAATTTGAAGCCCTTCACCGGCATTTGGTGACGTCTCAATTATTTGAACAATTCTTGAGTGGGACGTTAAACAACAATAAATATTGCAAGACGTCTACACCAAAGGGTGCAACAGATATAGACTTGTGTTGTGTACACATGTCAATGTTTTGAGTGTCACACCTATCGTGGCATGCAAATCGATACTAATCAGCACGACTCGTAGCTTTCAATACTTCGGCCGGTAACAAAAACAGAAGAACAACCAGAACCTTTTTTAATTTTGGTCCGACAGTATGCTTGATTCAAACTTCTCTCGCTTCCAAAATTATTGTTCTACATTTACATCCTTGTAAGAAATCTCACACTACCTTGATTTACAGGTATATCGACGTTTCGTCTATAAATAATTCAGAATTTCAGAATTACATTGCCCATATGTATCCTGTTGAGCTTGAGATCAATGAGACGACAGAGAGCAACACATCTGCTTCTAACCTAAATTTACTCCTGGAAAGGACGGTCATCTTCGCACCTCCCTTTATACGACGATTTCAATTTCCATATCACGAACTTCCCATTTCTGAGTATTAATATTCCATCTTCTCCTACCTATGGCGTTTTCATTTCACAACTAACACGTTATGCCAGGGCATGCTCCTCTTATGAATGATTTATTCTGAGAGCTAAACGACTCGCCAATAAAGTACATACAAATTGTTACGTTGTTGAACGCTTGAAATTGTCGGTTTATGAAGTTTTATGGTCTTACTAATATTAGATAGTATTCTAGAGCACGACAAAAAGACAGTGACTCCCTATCGCCGATCATATATATGAAAGTAACTGGTGACAATTTCACCGAACTTGACCTTTTCACTGAATTGGACAGGTTTCCTGTTTCATTTTCTGCGATGGGTGTGCCATGCTGGCAGGGGTCCTAACCCCCCGGACACCTGGTCCTATTCCGTTTGGGATTCGCAACAGTTTTTCATGTTGAGACCATTGTATGTCAACAAGCTTGGTGTTTGCATGGGACATGTGCTTTTCATGGAACTAGAAAGGTTTCCATGGAACATTTGCGACGGGTGTGGCATTCCAGCAGGGGACGCTGACTCCTTCCGGAAACCTGCTCCTATCCCGCTTGGAATTCGCAGTTGTTGGACCATTTACACATTTAATATATCGTATTCTAATGCAGTTGAGTTTCCACTATCAAATGGTACTTCATTTTTACTTAAATATGTCTGTTCCGTTCTTTGCATATTACCTATATACAATAAATATTGTAGTGTATGCACATGCAATGACTCATGAAAAAATATTCGATGTGTAGCACTGCACATATTATTTTCCATGAGCCACTACATGCATATTTTATGTTTTTTTTCCAAAAATGAAAAACACTCTTTAATTATTCCATAAAGATCATGATTATGGTATCTGAAACTATTTCTAGAGTTTGATATAATTATTTATTTCCCAAACTAACTAGAAACCACTTAAATGCATTTCTATTCTTTTCTTCAAAAAACACATATAAACGAAGGCACGCTTGGCTCAGATTATTATATATGTTGAATAAGAAGATACACAAGTTTAGGATAAACTCAAATTTCCTCCTGTTTTGGATTTTATATTCATGAGATTTTCACTTTTACGACGCCCAGTTGTAATCTTATGTTCTATTCTGAGCTGCATTATTCTAATTATGGTGTGGTTTGACTCAAAAAGGCAGACATTATAAGATTTATACATAAAATGATTAAGATTTTCAGTGCAATTAATCATACATGTTCTTTTTCATCTACACTTCATCTACATATTCTATTTATAGTGAATTCTACGAAGATTTAAAGCAGGCTATTTAAACTATGGTCAAGGTAAAAGGCTAAAGTATGTGAAATTTAAGTGGGGACTACTGATGTGTTTCATTTAAATGTCAAAATTAATGATAGTTGTCATCATTTCAACTTTTGAAAGGCGATAAAGGGGTCATTTATGTAATTATTACAAATTATACAATAATAATAATAATAATAATAATAATAATAATAATAATAATAATAATAATAATAATAATCGTCATCATCATCATCATCAGCAGCAGCAGCAGCAGCATAATCAATTACGTTATCATATAAATTACTTATTTTACTATACATTGCTGATATCATTACTACGTTTCTGATACCCATGTAACGTTAATATCATAGTAACGTTACTGATTTTATTATGCACTACTGATACCATTATGACTTTACTAATATCTATGTAACGTTGCTAATATCATTGATATACATTGCTTATATCATTGCGACTTTTCTGATAATTATGTAACGTTGTTATACATTGCTGATACCGTTTTGACCTTTCTGATATCTATGCAACGTTGCCGATATCATCGATATACATTGATGATTTCGTTTTGACCTTCCTGATATTTATGTAACGTTGCTGATATCATTGCTATACATTGCTGATATCATTTTGACTTTTCTGATATCTATGTTATACACACTGCTGATATCATTGTGACTTTTCTGATATTTATGCAACGCCAATATCATTGTTATACATTCCTTGTTGATGTCATTGTTACCTTTTTGATATTTATGTAACGTTGCTTAAAACACCGTAATGTCTATGACATCATAATATTGTCGTTGAAATATTTGTGAAGCCTTAAAAAAGCATAGTCACTTGAGCACTCTACTAAGTGACATCTATTTTTGTTGTTGTTGGTAATTTTCATTTCTTTCTCTACTGTTCATCCCCTGACCGTATAGTAGGTTGAGTTTCATATTTGAATATATATTTTCCTGAAAGTATGCTTTGAATGCTATAGGGGTCCCAAACGTGTGTTTCTAGTGGGGAATTGGGATATTGGTTAAGGGTCATTTGGGAAATGGGGGAGAGACATAAGACACTTTAAATACCGAATTCCAAACTAAAATGCGGTCAAATCTATTTCACATTCCCTATTATTAACTAGGATCCAAACCTTGGGTCCATCTTAGTAATGAGTCCCAAGAAATTGCATTTCTGACACACCATAGGATGGTTTATCAACCTTACCCCAACCGAAGACTATTTCAATCATTTTCAAATAATTTTATTTTGAAATATTTTACTTTCAGTATTTTGAATAGTTTTACAACGCCAAAGATTACAATAGTGGCCAAGCAAATGCCGAAGAATCGTTTCTATCAATAAGACTCCATCAGCTGTGCTGTGAAATTCAAGTTAAATGAATACACTGAAATTGTTTCATACTACAAAGTGCTTTATAAACTTCATTATTCTGTCATATTCAGTCCGATTTACCAATTTTGCCACCCATCTTAATAAAGTCTTCGATAGTATAATGAATACTTATATCTGCTAATTTTATAAGGAAGTATGAGAGATGTTATGGTAATCACTAGATCAGAATGAGCCAACAACTACATTAATATAACTTGCAAAAAAAATGTTTGTTAATTGTTGTAAAATAAATCAAGCTCATTGACGTGTAGCATTTTCAATAACTTACGTTTACACACTGCCTCTGTGTATAAAAAAGACAGGACCATTGGATTTGGTGACAAGTCCCAAGTCTTTGTAAAATATAAATGTGGTCTTAAGACAAAGAATAGGACTTATTCTTAAAACCGTTCCCTTGATCCCAGTGTTTAGAAATGTATGGATCGTCATTTAGATAACATTGCCATTCCCTTCTTGACTTGGTATAGCTTTTTGTCGACTGCATGAAAATCGTATTTAGAATTGACTTGTATATTGTTTTTTTAGTAAAAAAAAAACAAACAACTGAAACTGTTTACTTAAAAGAAAATGCTGCTATAGTTTACTTCTAGATTATGTGTTTGTTTGATTCGTTTGGGTTGCCTATTCTTAATGTTTTTGTTCGATGTTTTTTATTTAATACCATAACCATTATCCCTAATATTTATTTGAGATAATGCAACAATAAGTGTTCATTGTTCAAGTTAACTCATCGTTCACTTGTTTATTTCATTGAAAAAAACAATTGACGTAATTTCTTTTGACAAATAAACAATTTAATGTCATAAAAATACTTTTAAAGTTAACATATTTTGTTGGTTGAGGGGATATTAATTTTCAATTGTTCCATGACACATAAATGTCGCACAATTGTGTTTGTTCAAAATAGTTCATTACCTATGTATCTGATAACAATATTAAGTCACGACAATGGATTATGTTGTTTTGTCAAGTCATGATTATAATGAACGAAACATAAGCTGATGTCCTCGAGTTGTTCTGCATTTTTTCACAGGTCGCTCAATTTATTTTACTATATTACTCTGTCAAAATTATCATTCTCCTCTCTAATGTAGTAGATTGATATCTCATCTATAATGAAATTAATCGCTATCAGCAATTATCATAACTCATATTTGATAGGACCTTCAAGTACGGCCGGATAGTTTATTCTACATCGTAATAAGTATTCAGTTTTATAACACACACACACACACACACACACACACACACACACACACACACACACACACACACACACACACACACATATATATATAAATATATATATATATATATATATATAGAGAGAGAGAGAGAGAGAGAGAGAGAGAGAGAGAGAGAGAGATATTTGAATTTAGATTACTTTTTCAATGTATCGATTGATATAAGTCTGTTATCATCATCATCATTAGTAGTAGTAGCAGGGGTAGTATCATCATTATCTTCATCATCTTCATCATCGTTTTATTCTGTTTATAATTAAGTTCCTTACCTAACAATAATTAAATTCTACACATCTGCAACCTATTTTATAAAGTTTGATCTAGTTGGAGACGCTTTATACTCCGAGTTTTTGACATTTTGTTAATGAATGCACTGTAAAGAATTTAGTTTTGACCTGAATACTTCGGTTGATGACCTAGTAAGATTGAAATCTGAATATAAACACGTGCCCGTAAATACATATGTCATTGATGAAATATACGTATGACTGGACATTATCTTACAATGCTGTTTAAGTTTATGTAAACAATTAGGTCACTTGTCACACAACATTGAACAAAGCATTATGTCTGTTATGAGAGCTTTTGTCAATTCAAGGTTCTCGATGAATACACGAAATCCCGCGTGACTGCTTAATGCCGTCCTTTGGTTTTGATTTGTTTTGTAGATACATATTGTTACAAACCTTTTTCAATACCGATATTATTACGTTACTATAAATGGACTTTGTACTAGTAGATTTAATCAGTTCCTTCCCAAGGTTTAACATATCTGAAATGACGCGTATGCAAATTGATACCTATCTTAATTATTCCATCGTCGTTTCCATAGACTACGCGAAACATACGATTTTTACATCACGTTTAACGTTGCTGCGTATTATACATACTAAATGAAGTCTTGTAAATCACAGGAAGATTTTTAACATGTGCGTTATAGATAAAATATTTTCCTCGGTTATTATTCATATGCAACTACATTTTACCAGCGATATATATTTTAACTGACTTTATATACCGACGATTGTACTCAGTACTTTACAGTATGGTTTTTGTAGATTATCGCTATTTCAGAAAATGCTATACATAATTGTCAAAATAGTTATCCTTTGTTCCCATGTTGTCAAACAGATGTCCTTCTGACTGTCATTTTTAAATGTTGGATAAAGATTTGTGCCTTGACATAAATGCATATTCTATTTTTGTTTAGTATTTACAACTTCATTTGACCTATCAATAATATATACACAAAGTGAACTCATTTTACATCTGTTCCTGTTTTGCTATAGGTAATTAAACGCATTCCTCCCAATATTTTTAAATATTTGCGGTAACAAATATCTACATCAGGACTAAAACATGCTTATATATTATTCATATTTTTCTATTTCTGCAGCTGTATAACATTTGATGTTTGACCATCCTTACACGTTCATTTATCATGTTTTCAAAATGATAAAACTAAACAAGATTTTGTACATATAGAAGAAGAATTTCAAGCCTCTAAAAACTTGTAAACTGTACAAACTAATAATCTCTCTTGACCTATAGTTAAAGAATTGTGTAGAACTCCTGTAAGGTTTAAGACTCATACGTGTACTAAGAAATTGAATAGCTCGTACTACTTACCTATATATAGTACAAGTGTACTAACAAGAAATGCTACTAGTTTAAAAGTTTGAAACTCTAGAGATGCTGGTACCAATTGACTATCGTTCCGTGTCCATTCTGTCACGTAATATGTATTTTGATATTGTAAATAAAACCAAGATAATTCAAAATACATGTACGTTTCTTAATGTTCACGTCGGTTTCCATCATTCCAAATTGTTATTGTGTTTTACGGAACACTTTATGGTATTATGACGGGAACCAGTTTATTGGTTCAGAGTGAGATTCCGTTTACAAGTCATTCAAGTAAATTAGCCACATTCTAACTAAATTAGCAAAGGTTTTTATTATTTTTTGTTAGGGGGGGGGGGGCTCGAACCCGCACTTACAAGATGTGACAGACTTCATGATACCTCTCAGCTGTCTTTCCGACGAGACAGTAGAAACCGAGGTCCCGTGTCACAGTAGGTGTCGGCACATTAAAAAAATCCTCACTGCTTAATGGCTGTAAGTTCTGAGCATAGGCCAAAATTTGAAGCCTTCACTGGCATTTGGTGAAGTCTCATTATGAGTGAAATATTCTTGAGTGGGACGTTAAACAACAATAAACAAACAAACAAAAACAACTAACCTCTCATGCACGGATGTTTCACTTTTTTACTACTTGATTTGATTTGATTTTGATTTTTTTTTTACGCCATACTCAACAATCTTTCAGTCATATGATGACGTCCAGTTTTTATTAGTGGAGGTGAAACCCCGGTTACCCGGGTAGAGACCACCGACTTTCCGCAGGAAAACTGGCAAACTTTCCCACTTAATTCGAAATGACCCTAACGGGATTCGAACAAGAGGTGAGAGGCCTTGTGATTTAAAGCGCAATGCTCTAACCACTCGGCCATGGAGGCTCCTTTTTACTACTTAGATCTTAAATATCTGTAAATTTTGTGAAAATTTCTTGACAAACCCAGTTTGGGAATTCTTCGCATGCAACTTATTAACCCAACCTTATTATTCATATATGAAAATATGAATGTAATGAATGACCTTTTTACACAAAATATAAAGGAATATAAGGTTTTTGTTTTTTATGTTTGTTGTTGTTGTTGTTGTTGTTGTTTTATGCCAGTGCATAGCTATTGTTCGTTATTATACAGCAAGTACATGTGTAAAAAGTAAAACAAAAAAGAAATAATTTACTTTGGTGAAGACAGCTAATGCCCCTTTAATTAGATAGCAAAACACTGGTAAAACACTATCTTGTTTGTTTTGATAAATAAATGGAATAATAAGCTAAAGTTCAGATTTATTATTCAACCAATATGTTTATCAGTGTTGTTGCTATAATAGCAAAATAATGATTATAGAAATAATAAACAAAAATATTAAAATAACTAATGTTTAAAAAGTATAACCTCGTCAGATGGTACCTAAATTATAAACAACAAACTAATATGCTGTTAAAATAACGTATCATAATGTATTTTGCATGATTTATGTATAAAATAGGGATTTATCAGTACCATAAATTATGAAATTACTTAAAATTTACACTTCTGAAAATTAAAGTGTGAATACAAAGTAAAACTTGTTAAAGTATAATGACCTTGAATTTTTTATTAAAGTAGAACGACCTTGAATATTTTTTTATAAAAGTATAATGACGTTGAATATTTTTTATCAAAGTATAACGACCTTGAATGTTTTATCGAAGTATAATGCCTTTGAATGTTTTTTATCAAAGTATAATGACCTTCATTTTTTAATTTACGCGTAAGTACTTTAGACATGATTTGCTCGTTCAGTTTCAAATTTAATTACATACAAAAATATAATCAATTCTTATTGTAACCTGTCCATAGAAGTGTAATTCCGGAAACCGTTTAGTACGTTCGTGTCTGTTCGTGTTTCCTTCGGATTAAATTCATTAATGACCATGAATAAGTTCTGTCCTTTCTGCTTATGGAAAGTATGGACGTAAATAGATTTCTATATTGAACAAATGTCCTCAATTTAGACCTGACCATGTACTGATAAAGTACTTTCAATGATGCAATGTATTTCGAACTCTATTGTTAGTGCGACACAGCTGTACTTTCTCTCGTATATACATGTATATCCTTACAAGGTGATCTAATCCAAATTCAGAACGATGTACGACACGAAGACTTGGTCTTACAGTACATTTGAAGGTTATTAAAATGAGTTCATGATTATTCACATATCCTAGAAGTTTATTAGGTGTGTGACCACACTTTTATTTCTAGTTTGTAGAGATTACGGATTTGGTGAGGATCCAGATATCTGACTCGTTTTCATTTATTTTGCCCAATCAGCTGATAGTTTTGGGAAAATATTCTTTCTAAGAGGCATTGGTATTGCATAGTGTACAAATACCCACCTCTACAGTAAACAACATTTTCAGTCTACATTCAGTCTAACCTATTAAACTTACGTATATGAGAGTTTGAAGACTGGTTACCAACTCATTTCATGCTTTCACCTACACGTATTTGGATGAATAAGCGTAGGTGTACAATGTTGGTCAATAGTGGTCTTGAGTCCTTGTAAAATTGAGGTGAATTCGAGTTAAATCTCTCTCTCTCTCTCTCTCTCTCTCTCTCTCTCTCTCTCTCTCTCTCTCTCTCTCTCTCTCTCTCTCTCTCTCTCATTTAGGATTTTTGTTCATGAAATCGACAACAAATATAATAATAAACATACGAATGGGTTAGAATTTATATTGTAAAAAAACAAGGTCATGTACCCTGTTCCGTCTTCCTGAATCAGTTCACTTTTTACGTTGTAGATATATAAACCAATCAAATGTATTTGCTTACTTTGATAATACATTAACTATCGTGTATTTGCGTGTTTAATATTTATATCCAGGTATTATATTTTGTGTTATTTGATGTAAAAAGAGTTTTAGTTATCTATGATGATTGGCAAGTTGAATTAATTGAAGAACAATATTGTTCGATAACTTGAACATTATATCCTAAAGGTATTTTACTAATATATAATATACTTTTAACTCTTTGTGTATGAGTTTTTCATCACGACATAATATCATCTCTAAAAACAATTGCGGATATGCGTAACTACTTATAAATATTGTCTATTGTTTCAAAATTGAACCCGGAGCGTCAGTGCAAACTATATGCAGAATACACAAATAGAGTCTTGGCTTGCAGTAAGTTGATGTTTGTCTATGTATAGATTTAGATACATATGTCGTGACTGTACTCATCTGATCATAAGTTAAGAAGTTCAAAGGTATTTCAGAACATTTTATGTTCAGTACATATTATACATACATAATAAATCTGGAATTCACCAGCTTTAAATCCATTCAAATAACGGCCTTGGTATGAAACCACAATCACGTCACTATCAAGTCATTCGTACTCTCATTTCCATTCTTAGAATGTTTATCGAGATGATAAACACTCCCAAAATAACTGCTACAAATAACTTGTTTTTAAAAACACGAGAAAAATTGTTTTTTTTCTCTACGAAGAATAAATGAAATACATATTTTACGTTTTATGTTTTAAAGTACATTAATATAAATATCAATGATAAAATAAATTCTAGAGTGGTATTCAAATTTTTTATGCATACATAATTTTGTCCAATTTTCTGATGTGATTCTTTTTCTTGAACAGAGTTTTTAATCCTATAAAGTAGGTCAATTTAAGTCGGTCAATTTCAGAAACAGAAACTGATATACCAAAGGTACTTGAAATTAGAATCCAAGGGGGTCACGGGTTTATTCAATGAACTATATAATCATGTGTGTTGAAGTTTCTTATTCCATATCAAATTTCTTTAAACAATATTCATTTTTAAAAATTCGATTTAGGCTCAACGCAACTCTTTATGTCTATTTGTATCATCGTGATCATCATCACCATCATCATCACAACCGTTACTTTAATTATATGTATTAACATTGATTTTCTGATATCATTTCAAATGTTGTTTAGATTGTTATTATTTTAGGAATATATAGGCCTTTATGGATTACTCGTTAGAAAAATTAATCAATGCTTCGTTTAAAAAAGTATACGATTACACTACACATTACGACTGCTAGCGGTTACATAGAGGTTAAGCTGTTACCCCGTAAATAAAAGTCTCGCGCTAAATTCCTGTTTCCCGTTTTATCAAAAAGTCGTAACTCGTAAGTCCTAAATCTAAAGTTATTTTAAGTATTTATGGTATTTATAAATGCATTTCTATTGTTAAGTTGACCCTGGAACTATATCAAAGTGCTAATCATTATTTTATATCCCGACTTTTGCGGCGTAGAAACAAAACATATGACCACTTAAAGACAATCAATATCATCTACAACGATTTGAACATTTTTTATCCAATATAGTCTACACTGTACATATCGTTTTAATCTATTGAACTCTCAGTCTTGTTTATCTGTTAGCCTGCCTTGCTCAGTCGGTAGCGCGTGATCGTGAAATTGTGAGTTCGAGTCCAGCCGGCGGCAGGTTGGCTTCCTGTCCTTCGGATGAGACAGTAAAAAGCGAATTCCCGTGGCACAGTAGGTGTCGGCACGTTAAAGAACCTTCACTGCTCAATGGCCGTAAGTGCCGAGCACATGCCAAAATTTGAAGCCCTTCACCGACATTTGGTGACGTCTCTATATGAGTGAAATATTCTTGAGTGGGACGTTAAACAACAATAAAAAAAACAAACAAACAAACATTTAAACAAGTGGAAAATACGCAAAACATATTTGTCTGTCTTGAGACTGAATTGTTTACAAAAATAACATAAATATCACAATCATTTTTTTTATTTTTAATCAAATGTTCTATTTACGTCATCTGCTATTGTTTTACCTTAAATGTTTACATTTCGTATACAGAACAACAACGACTATGACCTTGTGTATTCTTAAAGTTCCGAAATCCATGTATATCGATTTTCAGACAAAGATATACTTAACCGATTTCTATTACCAAACTGTGACTTGATGATATCTGCACCATTTCGGATCTATGAAGATTATTTGCACTTCTGCAACGTCATTTAAAGCACGTGCAAGATTGTTATCATTTTTGTCAAATAATTTTAACTTCTAGAATATAACTTCTGTTCTTGTGATATTTTAAGTCGTGCAAGATTAGGCACGCACACAGTTTTATTTTTGTCTACTGCCTATTACGATCATATGTTATTCCTAAGGCTGTTTTAAAATACCTCATGTTGGTTAATCGTACTAGTGTACGTAAAATACTAGTCTTTTCTATAGCAATGTAATGAATTTGCACTTCAAACAACATTAACATAAGAATGCGTTGTTTATTGATGTATAAATACCTTAGCCTGTGTAAATATTCCTATCGCCGTATAGTTAAGATTAAATAGAACAGGTCGACCGACTTTTTTTCAAACTACCAAGGATACCTTTATCTTGTTGAAGGCTATTAGATCAGCATTGATACAGTGTAATGCAGAATTATTTATTTTACATAAGTTATAAATAAAAACTTGCCATGCTTAAATAATGAGTAAGAGAAAAAACAACAAACAAATTCAAAATTATAAATACGACATAACAATTCTTATCATTGCCATTACACTGTTTCGTTTTTATTATAAACACCTATGGAAGGTAATCTTCTATGCAGTCCTTTAGCCAAACTAATTACCTGTAATCACCTGTATCAGGGCCATCATCTAAGAAATGTTATTGACTGCCTTCCCAAGCTCTCTGTATTTTGGGCGAGACTAAAAACACCCACGCTTTATGTCATGGCATTCTCAGTACGTAAATGAACCCTCATTGCATTTACGTAATATATATATAGCTCAAGTTAAAATATATGGAATTCATCCCTAGTGAAAAATTCTTAGCAAGATGTACAAAATCCACATATCAAAATTTCCCTATACGAATACTGAT
>BROG01001042.1:0-120000 GCA_030159075.1 Atrina japonica | reverse complement strand
TCAACAACCGCCAACGAAAAGGCAACTGAACATTTCACTTAGTGAAACAGAATAGTCGCAAACAAGACTATTATACCGACCGTAAAATTTGCGGAACGTTGACATTAAACGCGGTTTTCGATATCCCTGTGTCAATAATTTGTCAGTGAGTAGTTTACCTCTGTATATGAAATCTTCATATTTTGTTCACGCCCTGGCATATCGGATCATTTGTGAAATATAACCAATCACTAGGTATGTAAATGCACTGGTACCACATTTAGTAAAAAGCCTCTCTTTCAATTTTGTGTGTAAAGAGTAGATAAATGGTATGTTTTGATACTGTGTATCCGAGAACAATTATGTGCCATCAAATTGAATATGATAAAATGTGTGTTCAAATGCATTATCAAACACGTGAAACGTTCTAAAATATCTTCTTTTTGAAGTTATTTGTTTTATTTGAATTTAAGTTTTCCCGTACCTTAAAAAAATCCAGCTGTATTTTTGTATGCAATGACCTTTCAGATAAATTCTTTCGCCATATCAAATGTACTTCGTAATTTGGTCAGGGCGATCTCGGTCCTTTGCGAGCTTGGACTGGGCTAAAGTTGGTCGATTTTTATGTGTTTTATATTTACTTTTAAAATATAGGACGTGGTTTTCTTTGAAAAGTGCACTCATTGTGTAAAATATATGCTTTTCAACGTTATTTTAAATACCTGAAGAAAATCGGATGAATATATGAATAATATATCAGGTCACTAAAAGATTTTTTCCTATCTTTAATGTTACCCTGAATGCTGACATTGACAAAATTAAAACAATATTACCGTGAAAAGTATGCGTACCTAATGTTTTACAATCGTGCTGCCATGTCCGGTGGAGTTGGGCAGTTCATGATCATATGTGTCAGGAATGATAAAACTGAGAATGCGATTGGACGAGTTAAAATGACAATTTCAGAAACTAATGTTTTTTGAAACGCCGAAAAAGACCAACTTTGTCTAATTTAGGTATGAAATGATGATGCACAAAAAAACCCCGCAAAGGGTAATAACAATAGAATGTACATTAACTGCAAATAGCACGTGTTTATTGGACATTTGGTAATCTTCTTTAAAAAGTACCAAAAGTTAATTTGCAATGATCAAAGTTATGGCGGACAAACAATATTGTTGCAATTATACACATGCATTTGCTACTCTAACCACCGAATGGCCAGTTTTCTTGCGGGCTTTCTCCTCCACCAATAAAAACAGGACGCCATCATATGACTGAAAGATTGTTGAGTATGGCGTAAAACAAAAAAAATCAAATCAAATCAACCAAATAGTCTCTTTGGAATATATATGAGATAATATATTTCATAAAATGGGCATGTAATTTTTTTCACCTACGACAGCTCATATCGCTTTAAGGTTAATCAATGATATATCGAGAAAGAAAAAAATCATAACCAACAGCGTAAATGTAATGTTTTCACTTAGTTTAACACTTGTTTGTTCAATTCCCTGTGAATAATGAAACAATCATATTACATTTGCCTTACCTTACATGAAAATGTAAACTAAGTCATGAACTATATTTTTTCAACAAAGATTTCGGATTCTAGGTGAATTATATAGTTTAAGAAATAAAGCAAATGTATGACATATTTTCTTCATATAGTAAACCTGTTCATTTCTTCTGTTTGATCAATATATAACGCTTGCAAATGAAAGAAAAGTAAACAGAATGAAGTATGAATAAGTGATTTAAAATTACAATACAACAGTGCACCATTATAACGAACAAAAATACATTTCAGACGGAGCAAATTGCATTGGCCCAATATAGCACTTATGACGTCAATAGAAAACAGTATGATTCCACTGAATCGGGAATTATCAATGTACTGCCTTTGTGAAGTGGAATCATCTGGAATAATATCCACGAAGTCCAGCTTCAGCATTCAAATTTAACACAAATACTCAAGTCGATAGTTTCTGTCAATAAGACTTCCTCAGTTGAGCTCGAATATTGAATATAAAATGTATATTTCCGAAAGAAAAAGTGGTATCATACAAGACCAAAGAATAAATCAAAATGTTTATCAAATCCGTCTAAGAACACTCGCTGTAAAATGGGCATCTTAGTTTTATACATATTTATGGCACGCCAAATCACAATGTATTAAGCCTAGTTCTTCCTGGTTAAACCTAGTTTTTCTCCATTTAAACCTTGTTTTTCTCCAGTCAATGTGAGTTACGAGTTAAACCTACTGAGATATCAACACAATCCACAAAGTTCTTAACGATTTTAGCCCTTCAGGCCCAATTACATATTCCATTAACATGCCTTAAACATGTTTACCGGTATATATGTCTATGACACAAATTACTTGTACCTGAGAGCATGTTTCACTATGTTACCATTCTATATAAACCCTGTATAAACCGTCATGCCTTTCATATTCTATTAACACTATAATTGTCCTACTTGTCAGAGTTATCTCCCTTAAAGATAAAAGAGTAGAGAAATTACATGTATTTATCTATACGAATTTTCTGGCTTTTTCCTTACGCAATTGTTCGTGTACAGGTACATTTAGCTTTTATATAGCTTTAATTTTCAAAACTGTCGTATTCCCCTGCAGGCATGGATATCATCACAAAAAACTTATAAAAATGTATAATTAGAAATGACGAACTGAATAATATTGCAAAAACCTTTGATTTAATGTACTTTATTGTTTTGTACCTACAGAAAACGGAGAGGAGTAAGATTTTTACGTAATCGCCATTACAGCTTCAAGCTCATGTTCAACACAATAAAACTGAATCACCAAACTATTACATAAAGTGCAGTATCATATACTAGCGGAAAAAAGAAACTGTGTAGATTTAAAAGTTAAAAAAGTATCCTTTGATCGCTCTTTATCCTTAAAGGCATGGTTTAATACTGAGTACTCAATTTGTTAAATATCGCGTTCGATTGGCCTTGATGGCCAAAGCACACTTTTCATGAGTTTCGAGCCTAAGCGACATGTGGTTAGCAATCGATTAGAATTTCTTGCATTCATCGGCAGTATTCAATGTATTGAAATATAAAAATCTCAGATACCAAAGTATAAATCAATAGGATGTCCAGGACATAGATACAAATCCGGTAAAAATGGACAAACACGGACCTCCGGAAACCAAGAGGTGGGCCCAGGTGCCATGGAGGAGCAAGCACCCCCTGTCGACCGGTCACACCCGCCGTGAGTCCACAGTCAAGTCCAATGAAACACGTGAGGAGTGTATCCTCGTCACAATTGGTACAGACTTCTCAACAACCGCCAACGAAAAGGCAACTCAACATTTCACTTAGTGAAACAGAGTAGTCGCAAACAAGACTATTATACCGACCATAAAATTTGCGGAACGTTGACATTAAACGCGGTTTTCGATATCCCTGTGTCAATAATTTGTCAGTGAGTAGTTTACCTCTGTATATGAAATCTTCATATGTTGTGCACGCCCTGGCATATCGGATCATTTGTGAAATATAAACTCCATATGCAGGTGACTGAGGGATATTACTACTTAAATGTGGAAAATTTACGATGGGAAAGCCGAAATCGTCGCTTTTATCGTATAGCTTAGTTGCTAATTTCCCGTCTGTGTTTATATTAAGTAAAATGTCTAAGTATGAAGCGTGTGTACTTGATTCTGTTGTATCTTTAATTGAAACAGAAAAACAATGGTTTTTGAAATAAAATTTTGATTGAGAGATGCCTCCCATGATTGAAAATGATTGTTTGCGTGTTGTTGGGATGCTGGAAGCTTGGATGTCTCAAAGCAACGTGGCAAGACAGTTTGGAGTTCATCCTAAAACTGTAAATGATTTATGGAGACGATATCAGCAAACTGGCACCGTTTTGGAACCCTACGGTCAGGACGTCCGCGTGTGATGTCACGTCGACAACATACGTATATATGGATGTCACATTTGCATAATCAATTCCAACAGGCTTCTTTGACCGCTAGAAACGTCCCTGGGCATCGACAAAAAAGTCCTCGTATCATAAGGAACAGATTGTGAGATGCCAACATCCGTCCTCGATGTCCTGCTATCCCTCCTGTTCTGCTCTCTCCTGTGCTGTTATGGCGTCACTGTGTTGCGAGGTTAGTGTGTTGTAGGAGGCATCGTCGTTTCAATAACAGACATTTGGCGAAAGTTCAGTTTATGGGGTCGAGACTTCAGTAGTGACGGTCGTGTTTGAGCTAACTGCTGGAGAACGTTACATTGACGTCTGCGTTATTCAGCGCTGCAATTTCGGCGGAGAGAGCGTTATGGTCTTGGGTGGAATTACAACACATAGAATGCCCCCTTTGGTGATAGTGGAGGGCAATATAAGGGGCGCCCGCTACAGTGACGAGATTTTACGTCAGCACGTCATTCCATTTATTCACAACAACTAGCATAACGTCATTCTGCAGTAGAACAATGCACGACGGCACACCACACGCGTTGTTAGAGACCAGCTACAGCAGCAAAACCTGAATGTGCTAACCTGGCTTGCGATGTCAGCGGATTTATTGCCAATAGAACATGTTTAGGATGAAATGGAACAACATCCACATCAAGCACCTAACCGTTCTGGTACGTTGGTTGTTTTGCACCATTCTTTATTGTGCATTCCCCAGGCATTTCTGCATAACCTGATTCGTTTAATGCATCGTAGGTGAAGAATGCATTGGTGCAGATGGCGGTCATACACGCTATTAAACGTGTGTAACTTCTTTGCATCCACCTCACTTTCAGTGGCTGTTTGTATCAACAATAAAGGACAAAATCCGTGATTTGATGTGTGAATTGAAAGACAATGCATTGTATTAAATAATGATATACATAATGCAACATAATAATTTGTATATGAATCTATAAATAAATTTTTAAACTACACAGTTTCTTTTTCCCATTCCAATGGTTTTAAAGTTTAAATGTATTTTTGTTTGATTACTGCATGTGGTAGAGTCACTGACTCACAAACGAAAGGTCCCAAATACAACTCCCGGTACCTGGTCATGCCAAAGATTTTTAAAAATGGCAGTGACTTTCGCCAAGTACTTAGCATACAAAGTGAAATTCATGATATTTTCTGATGAGATTTTAAATCGAAGCCCTGTTTAAATCAGGCAGGAATTTCACGTATCTACTGAATAGTTGTTTAATTTCAAGAAGAGAAAATTTCGCAATTTTCTGAAAGGACCTTATTCACTGATATTAAATTTTGCGAGAGGTTAGTTGCCAATTGTCTTTCTGATACTCCATAAGCGTAAGGCATTATAATCACGGGTATTTATTTTTGCAGATATTTCTTTGACCGTGGATATATTGAAATTAAATCCCCCACGAATAAAAACAACTATACAGCATGACAAACATCAATGCATTGGCGTTAGTTTATTGACGTCAGTGCATAACACATCAAAATGTGCGGTACTTTACATAAAGATGATGACATCTTCATATTGGTGGAAAATTGACAATAAACTCAACAATCAAAAGGACTGAAAGTCCTGAAAGGCAAGTCCTTTGTCAAAGCTGAATTTATAATAGAATATATAACTGTACGTACATGCAGTTATCGTTTAACCTGGGAATGTACATCCTTGATCTACTAAAATCAGAAATTAGTATAAGCTGTCATATACCATGGTACATCTTTAAACCAAAACATTTATTTGAAATACATGTATAAGAAATTAGTGGATGCGTATTTTTATTATGCATCAGTAGAAATTTATACATTTTAAGATATGTTTACATTGTCATTATAAAACAACAGATATAGAGAATCGGACTTAGCTTTACATGTACAGTCATGGGACATATATATTTGTCAGTTATGTTATTTTCTTCGTTGTTTTATATACAACTTATAATCTTTAAATGCTGGTAAAATCCAGAATTTTACAAATTTGTACAAATTTATGGTAAATCTAGGACAATTTCATATTTCTCAAATATATATTTATATATATATATATATATATATATATATATATATGCATTTTTAAATTATCGTGTTTATTAGCAGAAATGACAGTATTTTTATCACGGAATAATTTTGTAAATTCTGTAATTATTCTTTCAGAAAAACATTCGTTCAACAACTTTAAAATTACACTATTATTTTGTGTGTAAAAACGGAGTAATAAATGTAGATCGATGTCTCAAATAAATTTAAACATCGGGCCGAACTGATTTAAAGTCGAAACACCCGTGGTAACGATAACCAATGTAAATACATCAACTAAAACCACCTGGCTAGACTTTAAAACTCTATTACGGACAGGGATCATGGAATCGCTAGCTTCATTGATGGTTGTGCTATCCAAAAAAAACCACGATCGTGTAAACTGGTATTTTATTCTCTCACGAATGAACAGAGTTTACAGCACACCAGGAAAGAATCTTACTCGATGTCAGATATTAACGGTTTAATCCTGAGTATGTCTGTTATTACTTCCTCGAGTAAGTTTGAAAACTTAGATAATTTGTCAGTTAAGTAAAAATTAATGTTGTATGAATAAAAAGAAAAAGAAGATCGATTCCAGTTTCTAAATAACGCGAATTAAAATGGGGTATCAATGTCAATATCGGCAAAGCTGAACTAAGGGATTTCCCCTTTTCAATAAGTGTCCTATGTCACGTGACTATAAAAACTGATCACAGCATTTTCGACTGTCTTCGTTGTTAAGTTTTAAATTCAGTGAGTTTTGAAATTAAAAGAAAAGGTGTCCTAGTTCAGGAATTATAAGGAGTGAGTATGTGAATTAAACAAGATTCAAATTAGACACAAGAAGTATTTAAAGGTTGAACCTCAGGTAACCATTTTCTACAGCGCAAGTAATAGTTCGGCAAATCCGGGGTTGCTGACGACACTTAATTGAGTACACGGAAAAACCCAAGGCGTTCTAAGCCTGTCATAGCAATAAGGCCTTGCCTTAAAAAATCAGTTTGATATTTCCTTACTGTGAGACAAGTGGTGCTGAAAGTACTTTTTGATGAGAAATTTTGTTCCATTCACAATATATGTAATAGTTCTATACAGGTGTGAGAAAAACAATGTATACAGGTGTGAGAAAAATATATATAAAGGTGTGAGAAAAACATATAAAATATCAACATTCAAGTTTAGATTTTTAATCAACGTTTGCCTGAAATAAAAATTTACACCCAACAGGTGTAGAATTTCTACATGCCACAACCTAACTAGCAATAGAGAGATATAAGATGACCTCTGTTAAATTTCTGTGAAGACTTTTGGGATAGACAAAGTTACATACAAAAAGAATTTTATATATATTCAATGTCACTATCTTGTTATACAGCTTTGTTGCATACGTGAAGTAAGGAAAAAAATATTTTTATGAATCGTTCCTGATAAATAAATCATTATCCCTTTAGTTAATGTATAAACATGCATACAACTATTATTTTTACGATATACAGGAGCGTCAGAAAATCGTTATTACTGCAACAGATCAATAGTGATACAGCAATTTGAAAGATTCGCCAGTTCATACATCATGGTAAATAGTATATGTATCGATACAAATAGTACTCCTTACATACGGCCAGGAATCGCAGTCATTATCTCTTTAACTTTTACTACTTCTTTCCAAATTCAGTCAAACTTGTCTATAAAGGTTTCTCAAAGAAATAGGCAAAAGTTGCTGTATTTCAGTATGCAATGACCTTTCAGATAAATTCTTTCGCCATATCAAATGTACTTTATAATTCGGTCAGGGGATTTCGGTTCTGTACGCGTTCAGACTATGTTAAAGTCAGTCAATTTTTATGTGTTTTACATTTATTTCTAAAATACAGGACATGTTTTTATTGGAGGGTGCATGTATTATGTAAAATATATTTCAAATACCTGAAGAAAATCGGATAAATATAGTAATAAATATATATCAGGTCACTAAAAGAACTTTTTCCAATCTTTAATGTTACCCCGAGTGCTGACGTTGACACAATCAAAATAATATAACTGAAAAATATGCGTACCTCATGTTTTACAATCGTGCCGCCATGTCCGGTGGAGCTGGGCAGTTCATGTTCACATGTGTCAGGAATGATAAAACTGAGAATGAGATGGGACGAGTTAAAAATGAGTCGAGATCACACAATATACCCGGCACGTGGACAATTTAAAAAGCTTATGTTTTGAAAAGAGGGGAAATAACTTTGCTTGATTTAGGTATGAAATGATTATGTACGAAAATAAACGCAAAAGGATATAAGAATAGAATGTATATTAACTCCAAATAGCATGTGGTTGTTGGTCACTCGGTAATCTTTGTAAAATTTACCCAAAGTTCATTTCCAATGCTCATAGTAATGGCGGACAAAAAATAATTGATATTACGATTTACCTTTGCCAAGATTGTTGCCTTTTTGCACATGCGCGTGTTATTCTAATTACCAGATGGTCTCTTTGGAATACAAATGAGATAGAATATAACATACAATAGGCATTTAAAATTTTTCACCTACAACAGCTCATATCGCTTTAAGTTTGAATGACCTTTATAGCCAGGTAGGTGTCCTTTATAAAAAGGTGGCCTTTTAAGGAAGTTTGTCTGTACCTTATATATAGAAATATTTTTTAAATAACATTGCTTTCAGTATCACTAATAACAATTGTTGTTTAGCAGTCAATAAATCATTCACCCTAAAGACACATTTGGACTGGTCTAAGTCATTGATTTACAGAGAAGTCCATTTTTCAGGGGCTGATGTGTTAAATCGTGGTTTACTTTTGCATATGTTCACTACACAATGCTGCACCAGGATCTCCACCCTCCTTGTGACTGTGTTGACGTTTTACTTGACCGCCTTTCTTGTAACTGTAGCACACTTCCGTCATCGTCCGACTGATCACTTTCAACTTCCGATTCTGGATCCGAGTCCACTGGAGCATTTGATAACTTTGATAAATATGTTGCTTTGACTATGTATTCATCCTGACGATTACTAAAAGGAAAAAAATTACACATCATCTATATGTTGAAATTTACATAGATTACGTAACACCAAACTGTTTGTTTTATCGCTGTTTTACGCAGTACTCATTAGTTATTAAGATAAATTTTTATACTGCGGTCAGATTTTAACTCTCCAGCTCCTGTAATTACATTTAGACTTACCCAAAAGAATTGTAAAGTCCAATGAAAGAACTGAGTAATGTATGATTGAAAATTTTCAATATTTTTCAGGCAACATCTACTTGTTCACTCCTGAATTATGACAATAAACAATGCTATCTATTGAGTTGTGTTAGTCTTAATGTATCCACAGGGGTTTATGAGTCAATGGCGGAGAAGAAAACCCCATTTAAAAATACGAAAGAAAGGACAAGCCAAGACAAGAAAATCAGGAATAACTTTTTAAAAATTAATATAACAGATTTGCAATTTTGTAAATATGAAATAAAAAAATATAAAACGGTTGTTAACTTTTGATGTTCCTTACATGATTTTGATCAGAAATATGCTAACAAGATCCAATGAATTACTAATATTGCACAGTGATATCAACTAAATCAGAGTTCTAATTATTGCGATAGAATCATTCACTTATAGCATCGTTTGAAACATTTTTGTGTTAATAGATTTTTTAAATGTATACAATTTATGTTCATAAAATTATTACAGAAATAAATATATGGGAAATCTGAATCCTGGAAAGATATTCTGAATGCATGGAAATGATTAAAAATAAAAGAAAACTTTTACTCAAATCACTTTAACCTAGTCTATAAATCCTTATGGTTTAATAATGAAATTGGAGTAAATAATACTCTGTATTTTATAAACACTGGGCACAATACATATTTCTTACATAGACGATCTCCTGTGTGATGACTCGAATTGTTTCTCATATGAAGAATTCAATGAAAATTTTGATGAAAGCATTCACTTTCACTTCTTATTGGCAACAAAAATTGGCTTATAAGATAAAACTAGTCGACTCTCCTTTTTGTACATTTTGTAATAATGAAAGGGAATCAACAAATTAATTTACTCTGGAGTTCAATATTCCATAAAAATGTTAACTGTCTCATAAGGTAATTTCTCATTTCTATTTCGTCCTTATATTGGGAAGATCCAGTCAATGGAATAATTCGAAATTCGAAGCATTTCATCTACAAGTGCTAATGACTAAAACAAATTTATCGGTGAGGCATCTGATTTCACATCTAAGTTATATATACTAAAAACAAAAAGAGCTGTATTTAAATTGTAACCAATCAGATAGTAAGTCAACTCTGGTCTTTTGGAGGCATTTCATTTGGAAATTTTAACATGATTTTTTTTATATGAAATTTACGGCTAAATTAATGAATTGGTCTTTATAGGTCTATGACCGCTTAAAATGACCAACATGAAATATCGTAAAATGTTCACTGATTCACACACTAGTGCACACATGCACCGCAATAAGTCACACAATTCAAACATCCCTACTTAGCGATCGCCAGTGTATCGTTCACTGCTGTTACATCGATACGGAAAGTGTGTAAAACATGAATGCAAGTCAAATTGTGGTAAGTATTTTACCAAAAACTGCAATTATTTATGTTTCGAAATAAAAACTATTGTATTTTTATACATATACTTTTACTACTTTCAAGTTAAGATGATAAAGATAAAAGAACGTATTAGTATTCTCCGACCAGTTTGACTCCACGATCGAGCAGAGGTATTAGCCTTGACAAACTGAGGTTTCTTGAGGGGAAATTCAAAGTAGGGTGGCAAATTATCAATTTGTTTTCAGCTTTATTTCCTGCCTCAAAGCTTTTTAACGCTCTATTTCCGATGCTATATGTATTTTTCTATCCTTAATGTTTTGTTTATTTCGCATTGTCCAATTCATATTAGATGTTTTTTCGCACTGGATACACTCTTATTTATGGTGACAAGTAGGAATGATTACTCTAGTCAGTGTAATTTTATTATTATGCTTTATTACCTAAAATTTAAACTCGCCCAGGTAAAGAAAGGGTTCACGAGACTCCGCCCTGCCCGGTTATATGGATTTTGCTATACCTGTAGGGCAACCTGTTTACTTCTTTGTGGAATGTTGATAAACTCGAACCCATCTCAGTTCGTACCCATCTCAACTCTGTCTTTGACTCATAACCAAAACAACCGGAAGAGTCGTTGTACTAACTCGTATACAATAACGTAGGAGTTATGGTTATACCAATGACTTATTTCTCAAACACATAGAAAACTACCCAGGCTCATTGATTCACGTAGGAATCATGAATACTCTTGACACATGTAAAAGATAGCAAGAGTTGTTCCATTTCATTCCAATTTCCAGGAAAAAATCATACTGACAAGAGTCGTCGTTCTTACTTGTTATCTTACCTACGAGTATCCAATGGGGAATAAAAGTTTTTCCCATAAAATGTGTCATAACCTAAAACTGAGTAGAATCATCCGCAAGATAACCAAAAGGTTAATCCGCCCGCCACGTTTTATGAATCAGACAAAACCTCTGTCACTGAATTAATTCTGAAGCAAATTCATTTAATCGGATAGTTGTATGTCATTTCAATACCAACGGCATCATGGTAATTACCTAGTTGGTAAGTACATGTATACCTTGATAAATAATTCTACAATCAAACAACCAATGGGCACATGTCAGCCAATCGATGGGCACAAGTGAACTAAAACATAGGTAGAGTAAGCCAAATCACCTAGGTACGAGTTGTGATTGGTACGAGATTACAATAACCCATAAGTTAGATTTATTTATCTGAGGTTGCCTTGAATGTTATGCAATACGGTCATATTTATTGTCGTTACGGGTAAAATAGTTTTTTTAAAACTCAAACTGAAATTACAAGAAAATCACTCAGAAGCGCAATTAATGGGAAGATAATAACTCTATATAAACATTTTGCAAAGCGCATGATCATTTACAACAAAATCAACACGTTTTATAGGGCAGAATGTATGAAAGGCATTTTGGTCAGCCCATCAAATCCATACCCCCTTTCCAGGTGGGCATGTAGACACTGGCTTATATTGACAGAATAAATGTGTGAAGAAACTCGGTAATTACCAGAATTACTGTTTCACTACATTAAAATCATTCATGTAAAATATTATGACATTGATGGGAAATGCTAGGGATAGCATTAATAATTTACAAAAAAAAAAAACAAAACAATTGTGAAACATGTAATTTTAAACACAAAGTATCTTCGTCAGGAAACGCCTTGAATATCATACTATATTTTGCCTTAGGATGTTTTTCAATATTTTATCAATCATACTGATGTATTTTACCAGGCGCACCCTTCCATTAGCCAATAATGTATTGAGCCAATTGTTAATTTTTCTCATCATTGGTTATCAAAACATGAAATTAACAAATCTTTTGTCTAATTTTTGTTAGACACACACACACACATACACAGATATATATATATATATATATATATATATATATATATATATATATATATATATATATATATATATATATATATATATATAATTCTTTGAACAAGAATCCTAAAATAGCAATCGTCAATAAGTTTCCGAGTAGTTTCAATTTCCTAAAATGATCGAGTAAGAGTCAAGTATTTTAAACTCAAGCACTAAGCTTTAAGTGAGTCTTAAGAACAAATTGCTCGAAGGTCAAGATGTATTAGTTACGGGGATACAGTCACTGTTTATAGCGTTTTGGCAAGAAAAACAATTTTCAATCTTGATTTAAAAGTAAAATGGTTTCTTAATTGGTGGAGAAGGTTCATTGTTACTTATCTAAATGTGATACATAAAACTTTCAACGCAAATAATTCTGAAAAATGTTTTACAAAAAGGATGTAGCCAATTTTTCAGCTATGTGGTGGCTGCCATTTCTTTAATGGAGGATGACAATCAAGATAAAAATATACCACCGGCCTCCAGCAAGTAAACTGGCAAACTTTCTCACAAAATAAGCACCTGTTCGAACAGGGCTCGTACCTACAATTACGTGGTTTTAATCCCGATGGTTTTGCCACTCTGTTCACTTAGTCATATCTTAGTGGGTGACCTTATGTAGGAACAAAACAAAAAGTTTTTTCTTAGATTACAGTATTCATTTCTAAATTTTACCATGTAAAGCCTACTTTCTAAAAACAATGGGCGTGATACAAAATCACGAGTTTGTTATGATAATACAATATACCACACAAACCGACTTGTTTCATAGTTAGTTCAAGGACTCGAATGCGGTAATACGGGAAATATGCACAGAACGTTGTTGATAACAAATATATCACTGGATTATCACATGAGCGTGTATCAGAAATACAAAGCACGGATTTCAAGGATATCTATATTTTGTTTCGTTCTTGTCAGTCGGTCAATCAATAACAAGTTTTCCTGACAAGTAATGATCCTCAAGAACAAATACCCAAAAGAAATGAAATAAACCAGGTCTGAAACAAAACTCAAATAAACCAACCCGTTAAAACTGTATTAAAATAGCAGTTTTCTTACTTTCCATGCCCAAGTCACAGCAATACGAACATGATTTAATTCAAGACAGAAAATGACTTTTTTCAATACGCAATGGGTAGACTAGAAATTGTTTGATAAAAGTCATGAATATATTGCCCTATAATTACTTCATTTAGAGTCTGAGATACTGTAATCAGTTGATATAACATCTCCATGAGCTCAATACATCTGTACGACTCACAAATGACTTGATGGGACTATATCTACATACGGTCAATTTGTTTTGAGAAATATACACACATACACATACACATATATATATATACATATATATATATATATATATATATATATATATATATACATATATATATATATATATATATATATATATATATATATATATATATGTATATATATATATATATATATATATATATATATATATATATCATCATAATCAATAGAAATGCAGTTTCCTATAACATACATCAGTCTGTCGCCTATAATTCCAGATCAATGCTATTGATGTCTGAAATGCCTGAAGAAATTTCGTTTAATGTGTGTGTGTGTGTGTGTGTGTGTGACAACGCCGACAGGAATTCGAGAAACGGTTTCAGCCACATGTGTTTTACCTTGATCTAAATAACTGCACTGTTAACTATCAAGACCTAGTAACACAGATGTCTATTCTGTTTAAAGCGCTAAGGTCACATGGGAGTGCAACGTTATCTAAAAATAGTTGATATATTCTTGGGTGAGATTAAGAAAGTTATTTCGATGAAATTCCATTAAAAGAACATTCAACACTTTTAAATGAAAGCAAATTTAGAGACAGGCACATCTGGTAGAGAAAACATGAAAAGGAAATGCTATATATGTTCATACCAAGGTGCAAGCTGTATATTCTACAGGCAGCTTCCTTCCGTTTACGTAGTACTAGAGTAATTTTATATATGCAAAGCTTCTTAGAATTCGTAGTAATTTTACATTATTGTTAAACTGTTGTGGACGTCAGCTAGTTTGTCTAGGATAAATCGATACATCTTCCTAAAAACTGATGGAATACAAATAAAACCCATCGCATTAAATATAAACTATATATTATAGACTCTTTGGTAAGAGGCTAAACAGATTTAACATCAAGATATACAAGACAATTTCATAATTGTACTTTTGTACTTAACTTCAGTTTCAAAATGTGTAAAACAGTAGATTCTATTTATGAGTGATAACACTTCAATAACAGAATGCAACATATTTGGTATAGAATAATTAATTTTATATCCGGTTTCCATTTCTATCGAATAGACGCTGAATAAACAACAAATAGTTGTTTTTCACTAGCACGTTGTACTTCAATTTACTGATGTAAGTTCAAGGTTCTTGTTATTTAATGGTGTAAACCAACGATAATAACGTATTTTCTGACTAATTATATCGACATTTTTTCAAAAACAGTGACTGGCCTACGTGCTTAAGTGCACTGCAGTACATATCGGGAATTTGATAAGAATGTACTCTATTGACCGATTTCTCGCACACAATGCCTACAGGAATGGCACCAAAGTCTTCAGTTTCACTAAACTGGCTATGTTATAATGACTAATTGCTCTCTCTCTCTCTCTCTCTCTCTCTCTCTCTCTCTCTCTCTCTCTCTCTCTCTCTCTCTGATAACAATAAAAGTATATATTCAAATATTGATTGATAACATGCAAGCTTCATATGTTTATGTGTAATTGACATCCTGAAGATTTGTACTTTAGTATTCCATATTTTTATATGTAAATGACATTTCAGGAACATATTGTTTTGTGTTTTTACATAAAAATCCTCAGTGTTTATAGACTCTTACCATCGATGTCAAAAAGTATATCAGAATTTTCTTGACTGTCCAATGCACGTATGACTGAAATGGCTACCAATCTTTTTCAAATGTGTGAATTAATGAAAGTCTGGTGCAACGAAATAAGGTGAGTAAGGGGACTGTTGAATAACTCCAAACAAAAAATATTGATGAAAACAATAGCAATGACAGGAGTGTGAACTAACTGTAGCATTGTAACTACAGTGAAAACACCCCTTTTCAACGGCGTTTGATATTGACATTTTCTGTTAACAAAAAAACTGAAGCATATGTTTCATTGGTTGTCTGTTCCTTTTGTAACAAACCTTCCCGAAAATACCACCAGCAATTCCAAGCAAGCTGACAGAACAGTACTTGCATTTTTGACATGGGAGTGTCAGGATGCTTAGTTTGTGTAGACTGTTGTTTAGATTCTAAGATGAAATGATGGATCCAAGTTTCATTCATAGTCGTTTCATTATGCATGTGTACGCTACTGGAGACCTCGGTCTATTTCAAACTCGTCCAACGCGGTCTCGGCCATAGCATTCTTGACAATATATCATATATATAAATATTTCCAGTACTACTCGCATATTGTGTTTTTAAAGTAAATACACAAGCAGAGACATGTATCTGATACAACACATAAAATAAAGGCCGATTTTAACAAAGGCCGAATGCGATATGGACCGAAAGGGTGGGAACGAGAGTGGCCAAGATTTCCTTGATTCAGCATGCTATTTGTTGACACTGAAGCAATGTCGGAAGCACCAAGTATAAACCTTAATGTATATATATTCTCTAGATGGTCCCTTGATGTTTATGGCGTTTATGTAACAGCTTCCGTACATTGCAAATACCAAAATACTTCAATAAACAATTTTTTTAAAAATCTTAATTTATTCCAATCAGAAGCCTTAATTTTGTTTTACCATGGTATGAACTACAATACATTCGCACAATATATATATATTTTTTTTCTACGTGGCTCTTGACCTTCGACTCATTGAAATTTCAGTAATATATATATATATATATATATATATATATATATATATATATATATATATATATATATATATATATATATATATATGAATACAATACACCCCGATATAACGCCCCCCTAAAACCGCCAAACCCACATAATGCCGATAATTCTTGAAGAACAGATTTTTTCCCATATAATTCACACGTTATAAAGCCAATTCCGCATTCCGCCATCCGCCGCTGATTCTCTTGTACAAATGGTCAATTAGACATGTAAACCCCTCAAACGTTTCGCCAGGCCAAGTGAAAAAAACAGGTGTGAGTAAAACTGTTAGTTAGCTTGCTTACTTAGAGATGCTAGTGGCTTACTGGAAAAATTCCTGAAACTGAGCCAATATGGGCCGGGGGTCTGGGGCCGTCTAGGCCTCGGAAGCTCTGCAAGTAATGATGTTCCAAGATTGATTCTGGCATAGTTTTTGGTGTTTGACTACAATAAAGGACTTAGAAAATAATATCTGTTTTGTGCTTTTTTCAAGATAAATTTCATATTCATTTGAAGCAAGGTGAAAACCAACCGCTTTGTAATATATATAGAAGGCTTGTTCTGCTTAGGGAAAAGGTGTAGGCTACATATACAATGATTTGATCATTGCACACAATACATAAACACTGCCCCTTTACATCAAATTTACGGACATAATCTGACATGTCATGAAGATACCCATGCCGTTCCTTTCCTCCTGCAACTTGTTCTTAATCCCTGGCTTTGGTCAATCATTTTTATATTAGCAGATCGATCTAAAACACTCATGTTAGATTTTCAAATTTCGCTCTGACACCATGCATGCCATGTGCTTTAAACTGTAAACCTCGCTTTAGCAATGAGTCAAAGCAACGTTGATACTGATTAGTCAATTCGGTTACAATCAACAAATGAATAAACAGATAGAAAATGTCGTGAGATGAGATGAGATGAACCGGAAATGTATCTCGGAAATGTATCTCAGTGGTCTGCCTTATTACCGAAAAGAACTAGAGAAATTAGGTTGTACTAAGTAAAATTAAACCAATCAATAATCAAAAACACGACGAAGTAGATGTGCAATTGGTCTCAACATGAAGAACAATTACGAATCCCAATCGGGATAAGACCAGGTGTCCGGAAGGAGTCAGCGTCTTCTGCTGGTATGCCACACCCGTCGCAAATGTTCCATGGAAACCTTTCTAGTTCGATGAACGGGTCAAAATTCGGTAATAGTAATCAAACTCCGGAATTTGGTTATACTAAATAACGGAATAGTGATCAAATCCGGAATGTATGGGGATGGGAATTAAAGATCCGGAAAACTAACATCTCTACTTACTTCATACAACGACTGCAAAGGGATATAACTACAATATCGCATGTCATAAACTGGTATCTTTTTGTTTGAACAAATTGTAGTTATCAGGCGGGGACCAGATTACGAGTGTCACAATTTTCAGATCTCGCTTCCGTGACAGTTGGAAAAAATCGACAGGTCGACGTCAAGGAATAATTATGAGTAGTTGATATATATACAAACTTACCGCCTTTGTATTACAGGCCTGTCAAAGAGTTATTTTAAACAAACAAAAAATGGCAAACAAAACAAAACCAAAAAAAAACCCCAAAAACCAAACAAATATTTTAAAAAACATGGATGTTAACATTGGAAATGTTTGCGGGTGTTGTTATTGATATTGATTTTTTTGGCCGCCGAACATGTACTGTTACAAATTTTGGACGCTTTAACTTTGGCCATTTTAATACGGTCGTCAAGTTGTCCAAACAATAGACAAAATATCAAAATTTACGATAGTGAGTTGTAAAAGGGTTATAATATACGACAGGGGTTAAAGGCATGGCATATTGAAAACGACCGAACCTCGAAAATAGTATACCTCGATATATTGCCAAAGCCGCTCTACTGCCAAAATTACGGGAAAAGGGGGCGGTATATCGGGGGTGAAGTATATATATATATATATATATATATATATATATATATATATATATATATATATATATATATATATATATATAGTTAATTATAACATTAGTGGCATCTACTGCACTGGTTAAACTAATGTACAAAGCAATTAAGAATTGTCTAAACGTACATGAACGGACATTAAAAGTAAATTTCACGGAAGGGGACTATGGTTATTACTAAAAATCGTCCTTCTCTTAACCTTCAAAATACGGACAAAAGTTTGGGGTAATAATGAAGATGCTGTGATACGTTAAATGGTAGTAAAACGTTATTATTTAAAAACCGAAAAATATGATTACACGTTATTGCCATCGATGAAACATTTTCGAAGTAAATTCAGAACTAGGAACAATGATCCAATGGTACTACTCTTGCCAAAGCATCAATCCCTACCCACCTACAGGATAAAAAGATACGAAAAATGGTGTTTCCCACGCCCATTCTATAGAAACCTTCAACAAGTTGTCATAGAATTAATAAGACGACAACACATCGCATTCATGTGATCAAGAATAATACGTGTGTCCTTGAACAAATGTATATTTCATATATCATTTCGGCCGACAAGTTAATAATTAAACCTCTTAATGACAAGCGAGATGTTTTGTTTGCTACGTCGTGCGTTGGATGTTAAACTATAAAGCAGCTGATTTTACAAAGTAGACCATAATTGAGACAAAGAGGGCACATATGACATAATAAATCTCATAGAATCCCTATTTCTGTCTAATGGTATGAATAAAAACATCAACAGAGATAGATAAAGTTCTTTATTTTTGTATATTTAATAGTAAAACATGATGATGAAAATAGAAAGCACGCAATACAAAATTTATTATCCGTTTGACTACGTAGGTTGCACGTTATAATGTAGAGCAGGTATAAAGAGCATACTGAAAGTTAATATACACCCTAAGCTACAAAGTTACTACCAAGATAAAATGATACATGATCCCGATAGCAATGAGACTATAAATAAAATCACAAAAGAGATGACATGCATAAAATATTAGACCTACAAGAACTCGTAAAATCGGAAGAAAACGTACAATGTTTTACATGGACAACACTATTTTAGAAAAATCGAGTTTTGTTTTCTCACTTTTCTGATAGATCCTGGAAGTGCTATTTTATCTCAGTAGACATGTAGTAATTTTTTGATTTGTACTTAGGAAATAACTGTTCCATAAGTTCTTATTTTCAATGAAATAGAAAATATCTTCTTTAAAGGGCCAACGGACAAGTTTGGGATCATCCCGTGCTAAGCATTTTGTCTTCCATCTGTCCATCATTGCTTTCACGATACTAGCCAAATAGATCAAAACACCAAAGTTTCACTTAAAGTGGATGCTAATTATAATTAGGGATTACCTGACAATTCCGATCATCATATCTCATGGAAAAGTTTTCTTTACCGGTCATTTGATAGTAATGTTTTTTTTTCTATAGTTTTCAGTCTACAGTTTTCAAAAGAACAAAGACTTTACAAATTTATACCCGTGTTTCGCTTGATTAACTTTATTGACAAATATTTTAAAGTCGAGGCTCATTATGGCCATGTTTTATTTTATTAGTTTTGTGAGTTTAAGAGTGGAAAAGTTTTTTTTTTAAAAAAAATAGGACCAGATGGACGACAGGCGACTGACGCCAAAAGATGGTTCAAGTTCCAGGCGTATAAAAATACGTATCTATTTGTAAATTACATAAGACATTTTTTCACTTTGTAGATCTTATCTTATATTTTATAACTTGATATCTATATTGTGAAGATTGATGGTGAGTTTAATATAAAACATCTCAGATACCAAAGTATAAATCTTTATGATGTCCAGGATACAGATACAAATCTGGTAAAAAAAATGGACAAACACGGATCTCTTGAAACCAAGAGGTTGGATCAGGTGCCATGGAGGAGTAAGCATCCCCTGTCGACCGGTAACACCCGCCATCTGTATCATATTATCATCTCAATATCATGTCTGGTAGAGATTAAATGTTTCGGGTATCTTGCTATCTTTATTTTAAATATACTTCTATACAACTGTACATATTCATCAAGAATAAATGACTCACGGAGAAATTAACTAACATTATTTGAACTAAAGCTTTGTGTTATTTGATATGCATGGCAAACTACAAGGACATTTCCAATCAGTCAGATTGTCTATAACATCTGGCAACATACAGAACATCTATAATTGCTAGGTTTCAAATAGTACAAATGTCAGTGTGTTAATATTAACTGTAAACTATATTTCCGGGAAATTTTTCTCCGACACTTCGGTGATTTGTTCTGCTATATACTACAGCACAGCTTTGTCAACGACCGCGAAGTACATAAGGTCACTGACCCCTCCTAAATTCATTCACAAAATTATGTGTCGTACTTAACCTCTATACCCCTAAAGATATATTTGGACTGGTCTAAGTCGTCAATTTACAGAAGAGCATTTTGTTTCACGAGATATTTTTTATCATTTTCAGAACTAGAAGCAGCGTGTATACCATGTTCTCTGCATCTAATCTCTATACGTATTGTTTAGCCGACATTATTAGGTCAAATGCGCGCACACACACAAACACACACACAGATTATATAAATATATATATATATATATATATATATATATATAATATATATATATATATATATATATATATATATATATTATAAGTAATACAACTATTGCATTTACATTTTATCTGATCTATACGGAGTGGGGAATTCTCCGTTTGATATATGTAGGATATATTCAAGGTTATTCCTTCATGAAAAACACATTTCATCTTCCAGCAAAATACACTAGCATCTAACATGTCCTAAAGAGACTGACAAACAATGGTGTACATGTCGGTTTTAAATCTTCTACAGGTCACTACATGATTTCTAAATTACCAAAAAAAATATATAAAAAATTATGTATAATTATATATATTATAAGTATGTGTGTATGTATGTATTATTTAACATACCGACCTAAGGTTTAATAGTTAGGTGTTTTATTTACATTGCATAAAACCAAAGTCCAGTTGATAGAATCAAGGTTTTTCTGATATAATTTTGGGATAGTTTCTATTTCGGAATATAAAAATGTGTCTGCCAATATGTAACATAGATATACAATATTTGATGTGATTAATGATGATAGAAACTTTTATATTTGGATGATATTTTTATATCTCAGACATATAATTTGTGTTGCTTCATTCAATAACAAGAAAAGTCTTTTCAAAACATCAAAGAAACAAAATGTATACAAAATAAGAAGTCACTGAAATCAGACCTCAGAAGTATTTGTATTGACGGTTATAATGTATCTAAATGAATTTGATTTTAAACGTGTTTGACACTGATCATGTTTTCAAATAAGAATTAAAGGTGTTCGGATCAACGGATATAATGTATTCAAATGCATTGTAACTCACATAAATTCGAGATGACAGTTATAATGTTTTAAAATGTATTTGAGGATGAAGAAAATGGATATCAGTATTATTTAATAATTCGGTGTTTTGTTTAAGCATCAGTGTTACAAGATAATATCCGTACCACACCTACTGTATTCTGAGAATTGTACAAACCCATGTGTGAAAGCTATTTCTAACTTGGAAATAAATCGATGGGAAGAAATAAGAAAGTGCAGCAAGGTAAAACTAAAACGAATGATCGTTTCTGTACATTCAGGTCAGTTTAAGAGTACAAGAAAATATTTATTTCGGGAAAAATAAAATAGTTCCTTATCTTACACTTAAGATGTATGTCAATTTTATGAGCCATGACGCGATTTCTAAAATGTACAAGCAATTTCTCTCAGAGCAGAATGACGCACAATACCATCATAAAAACCGTCAGATTTTCAAGAAAAAATCGAGATGCTTCATTTAAAGATGTTTCAATCTAAAAGTACACGATCAAAAGAGGTAATTGATTAATCTTGTTCTGAGCTGTTATATACATATATGGGCAGTATGGGTGCGTTTGTCTCCGCGTGCGTTGGTATGTATATGTATGTATGTGTGTATGTACTTGTGTTCGCACGCGTGTTTGTATTTGTTTGTCATAGCAAATAAAATAAATAAAGACAGGTTTGTCTGTATCATAGCAGTCGCAATTCCAGGAATATTCTTAAAATTCAATACAATGATAAAATAAAAAGCTTCTTCTCAAATGTGATTATGACACTATCTGAGGTTTTATGTAAAATAGATATATTATAATTAGTAATACCTGATACATTTTTTAAAAGATATTGCAATAGCGAAAATTTAAGAAATGACCCAGAGAGAGAGAGAGAGAGAGAGAGAGAGAGAGAGAGAGAGAGAGAGAGAGAGAGAGAGAGAGAGAGAGAGAGAGAGAGAGAGAGAGAGAGAGAGAGAGAGAGAGAGAGAGAGAGAGAGAGAGATTTTCAACGGTTTTGCGGTTTAACAAATAAAAACATGAATCCATACTTTATAATTAGTTGCTCAGCGTTACCTTCGTGGTAAACAAATTTGTCAATAGAAATAGTTATTTGAAGTAATTTTTCTCTCCACTGAATGTATATGAGGTTTAAACTAAGATACTGCAGTAAATAGAGGCTGTATAAATGGGTGGGGAAACTTGCCAACCAGGAGGTCTAGATAGCAATAATTCAGTTCAAGGATCTTTCATTTAAGTACATTACGGTAAGGCAGTGATCTGTGCGGGGACATTCACTGTTGTGTCAAGAGCCACGACATATATTAAAGAGCTGAGTTCAATGGCACATAGATCAGATGAGAAAGATCGCGTCCTTGGTACGGGCAGAAAATAATCAATTTAACCGCCAACAAAATTGCAATGATACAGAAAACTCGGGGATGTTATGGTATATCTGTTTAAGTCATCATCATTAACACGTCTCATATTATATGCTTCTATGCCAGTTGTTATGATCTTTACAGATTTTCAATAACCCCAGTTCTTCACCGATGTTCTTTATTTTCAAGTTCAATTTTAAATAAACAAATGTATTACTGCTAACTTTCTTCTTACAGGAACTAACAGAAAGTTTATGTTATGAATACAAATTTTACACTTGGCTGTAGATCATAAATGAAACTAATGGGTTGCTCTGTCTCGCTTCAATGTGTGTATAATAATTAATGTATATTTGTACAGGTATTTCATAGACTGCGTTTCAAAATCTGAATTTTGCAAAACCTAGTCGATTTAATCACTTGCGGTGTCAATTACCATATTTGTCTATCTAAAATATTAAGTAACTTGTTCGAAGATACCCCTTGAATCATTCATACTAATAATGCCCTGGGGATAAACGTCATTTAATGATTTCATTTTTGACGCTGGATTCACCGTGGGTGTGACTGATAGGCATAAAACGGTTACTCCTCCTTTGCACTTACCAAAAGCTCCAGTTTTCCAGAGTTATGTTTTTTGTACAATTTTCACCATATTCGTAATTTCTCTTATGACTTACACTGTTCTTATCATTTTGTACATAATGTTAACGTGACAGTGATATCTGTTATAAGAAACTTCTATTCTATTAACTGAAAAGCAACAATGTTTTTTTTTCCTAAATACAATTTACCTGGATTTGTAACATGAGAATTGGCAAGTGACGCACCAACTTAACAAGAGTACCCTATCCCTTAACCCTTACACCCTGAAATATGAGTGGTATCCTCTTTTATATAGTTTAAGATCGGTCTATTATGGTCTGTAGGGTTGAAAAGGTTAATGTGTTATGCGATATATCTGACTCTACATCATCCAAACATACGTTTGTTAGAGTAATCATCTTTTAATGTTCTTTATGTTTGAACCCGAATTTGAAGGTTACTGGACCATTGTGAAGAAAAAGATTAACATCGATGTCATTTGAAATCCTTGAAAAGAAATCCTATAAAAAAAATTAGATTATAACTACTTAATGTCAGAAATTCTACAATCTAATATATTTATTGAAAGTATTTTAATCGTGTGACCTGTACTCATTCTGACTATTTTAAAAGTGTAAATAATAATGGACAACCTGAAATCTCTTTTAATCAAAATGAGAGGTCTACATCATCCACATTCTTACGTTTGTATAATCTTTAGTTGTGTGAGTTACCTCACGTATACATTTGAAAATAAGCTGGATAAAACAACATGAACACAAAACCTCGAAAAGTACACTTTTGGCATATGATCTTTCTATTTGATGAAGGACTGAAGTAAATCTTGATACGAAACCATGCATAAATTCTAATACTTAAGCAAATAATTGTACCAAATACATTCTGGGTATATAGCAGGCATACTAGATATTCAAAAATGTACTGAAGTAAGCATTGGTATCAGGTGCACCCTGAATATACAATCTTTATAAAATCTAATAGTAAGTACATCATCCTCTAAGCCATTCTTATAGTTTTTAATGCTTCAGTAAAGAATTGTACATTTCTAGTTCTACAATCTAACATTGTATATTGGACACCGGTTTGTTATCTTGCAAAGATTCCTTTGCATAAGTAGATCAAAGGTACTTCGGGTACACCATCTTGTTCTAAGCCTAATATGAAGTTAATATTCTTAACACCATTTACCAAGAATATCCTGCACTCTTAGCCAATAAGACAAAAACCTGTGCCTGGCACCATAAAACTTAATTACTTAAGTCTAAGAATTTACTGAACTTTGGCTAATCTTAAAATCTGATTGGCTGAGCAGTTCAAATTGAGAACATTCTCAGTCTTAAGTAGATTCTCAAGTTGTATGATGCCGGACCCTGATTGTCAATTATCTTATGAAACAAAATTTGATATTCAATAATAAATGTTACATAATACATAAATACTAGTTAAAAGTACTTTCCTGGTCAAAGTTGTGATATTTCTCTCTCACCATATTAGCAGCAGGACCTTGTGAAATTGCAATTATATAATTTTACTGCATATCTTAATTACGTTCGGTTGTATGAAAACTAGGTCAAATCTTTCATACTGTTACATCACACCAATATTTTCATATTTGCAAAGGACAATACAAATTTCTTTTCAAAATATCTCATAATTATCAGAATTCGGTAAAGTAAAATGGTAATTTTGAAAAGGTTGTTTACTTAGTAATACATATCCTGTAGAGCATGTGAATTTATCAAGGCTGTATTAACCTTGACTAGGTTCAAACAAAACAACAATGATATTGACCTTCAGAATAAAATATAAATATCATCCGCGCACATTAACTTCACCCGCAGAACAAAGAAGCTACACGTATCCTTTTATAACCCATTTTTTCCACACAGCAAAGCCCTAGGCCGCAGGTGAAGGACCGTTGAGGAAACAAATCTTTGATCTGATTCTTTGACAAAGAAAAGAATTCATCCATAGGGAGAACTGACTCATATTAGTAAGTTTCCGTTTTTTCTTTTGGTCGAGGACAATGACCCCAATATATTGCCATCAGGCATGGTATATGTTTTGTGAAGAATTATCATTAGAAGAGGCAAGGTGATGTGCTTTAGGCAGTGAGGGTGTAGGCTTACTGATTGTTGTTGAATAATCTTTTAAAAATGATGATCTCTTAATCGTTTAATTCTTTTAGACTGGTCTTTTGTTTGAGTAGAGTAGAAATAGAAGTCTACAGTACCTGTACCACAATTCTTGTATTGTTCACTAAATCTGATTGTTCTTTTATAGTTTCAGAAATATTAAAAAATGATTGAAATAGTTAAACGGCTACTATTGATCCTTTGTATAACTGAGAATTTGGAACAGTCACAAGAGCAAATTAGTTGAAAATTTGAACAAAATTGAATGAAATCAATTCTACTTTATTAGAAACTTGGTGAATGCTCAATAAGATGCATCACATATACGGCGTTAATATCAATTACAAAAACTCTACTGAATTTTGATGTATCTAATCATATCGAGTATATCTATGGGGAATATTTAAAAAACTGGGGTCTAAAGCAAAATTGTATATCCTTGTATATCGGGTATCGGGTAGATTATTATGTATGTCTTGTTTATATTAAAATGTGAACGCCTGTCTTAGATGGGACACTTCCACAATAAAATAAATTAGATGAACAGAACAAAATTTGACATTCTGTCCATAAACCGTCTTCAAACAGAATTACTGGATAACTGATAGGACAAAAACCCATAGCTTGGAGATGCCCACGGCATAGCATACAAACCTGAAAAATGTCGTTCTACCTTACCAAGAGGTAAATGAACACATAAATTCCCCGTACTGTTGTACTACATACATCACGAGAATTTAACCGCCAAATCCATCGACACAGCATCAATATCTTTACTACGTAATTATGGCATCGACCAAAGACTAGTGTAAATGCTGGACAAAAAGTGTGTCCTAAAAATGACATGCTCGTAAACAAGTCAATTAAAGTGTCAAACAAGACTATATTACACGATAAAGTTGCGCTCAAAAATGTCTGAATGAATTTTTGTGCTTTTTGGTGTTAATGACCTTATTTCCTCTTTCCAATAGCTTCAATTGATTTGAGGATTAAACATCCCTACCTGTACAAATAATGCGTGTAAAAAAGGTTTTACATTGGAGCAATAATGCAGTCCTACCGATAGTGAATTTCTAAACTTTTTAACAAAGAGTGTATTCGTTCCAGAATCCTCTCACTGCGTCGGTATAAAAACACGTCATACGTCATACGTCAAAATGTATAACATCACACTTACTGCAGACTATTCCTCAATATCAGTGATGTGTTTTTTTTCTAACCACTAATAGTTGAATTTATGCATGTATGCTGTGTGCGATTTGAACTATTTAGTATGGAAAATTTTTACCAATGACGTAATTTATTGGAATCCGAGTGAAGATTAGCAAAACAAGCAAATTTGTAGAATTTATATCCCCCGCTTTTCATCCCTTCGTAAAGGGACAATCATATTTTAGATAAACTCTTTTGAGGTTAGAATAAAACATGTAATTTTCATGCTTTAGACAGAAGATGTATTGCTTGGAAAGCATTCACCGATTTCAAAATAATGGCACTTTTATATTCGTCGTAACTTGCTTATTTTCGCCGGCATCTAAGAAAACCTTATGATCGTGATTTCAAGTCATAAAGTGAAAGTGGGGAAAACCCGGTAAGACACTGAAGGAGAAACACAAGACGGTTTATGAGAACGTAATCGTGAGTAGTTTACAATGAATTTACCTGTAGTTTTTCGACACTATCGTATTAAAGGGTAAATCAAAAGGGCATTAACTCCGCCAAATAACGTGCGCCAAAAGTGGCGACCATACATGGCTGAGCCCTCTAGGCATTTAACCTTGTTACCAATTTTAAAGAAAATCGGATATTTGTTGCCGTAATTGCACGCACGGAAACGACAGAAAATGACATTTTTCATTAATCAAGGGACCGAAACTCCGCCAAATAATGTGCGCCAAAAGTGGCGATCGAACATGGCCGAGCCATTCAGGCATTTAACCTTGTTACCAAGTTTGGAGAAAATCGGATATTTGTTGCCGTGATTGCACGTTTGTCGTTAATGAATGACATCTTTCGTTAATCAAGGGACCATTACTCCACCAAAAGTGGAGATCGAATTTGGCGGAGCTGTTTAGGCATTTAGCCTCGTTACTGAGTTTGAAGAAAATCGAATAATATTTGTTGTCGTGATTGCACGACAGATAGACAGAGGGACAGACGGATAACCCAAATTAATATCTACCGTTTCGGCGAAAGCGGTGGATAATAAACAATAACAAACAAACAAAACACACACAACATCCGTAAAGACTATATGTATCAGATCAATAAACGGGGGTGTCCAAACACTTATAACCATACAAACAATGATGAAAATCAATACAAACAAGATGCACACTTTCAAGCTTGTAAATATATAGAAATGAAAAATTAAGGTAACCATTACTGACTCGAAGTAGAGAAAGGTTAAGCAATGTCTACAAATGACAATTGACATATGACATACGAGTCACAAAAGTAAATTGGGATACATGTATTTAAAAATTTGAAGAGTTCCGACCCCTTACACACACTGGGTTTAACATTGTATACCATAAATATCATTTAGAGAACTCAAACAATGAGTATATATCAAGAGGCTCATAGGCCTTCATGTAGTACTTTTGGCATATTGATAAAAATGTGTAAGTTTATGTAAGAGTGCTAATCAGTTTCACACATAACTGCACAAAATGTGACAATTTGATTTGGACAAATAAAAAATGTAATGACAGACAGAAGGACAACGGACATGATGAAATATAAAGTCCCCTAGCGAAAGTAATGGGGAAATTAAATCAGGGAGGGACCCCTGCTGTTTATTATCGTATTATTTATCCTGAAGTGATATCCATACTCATGCCATATATCTTAAAACGATTCATATTGTATTAATGAGCCCCTAAACTGTATGTGTTTCTGTACTGCAGATGTTTCACATCACCTTGAAATACTATTTTTCTTTCCTGTGTTTTGTGTAAATGGGGCGATGACCCCATTTTTCTTTCTTCTCTGACAGGTCATGTAAACAAAGGACAAGAAACCACAGAAAGATTTGCGGTAAAATAACAAAAAAGCAGTTCATTACACAAACGGCAGATTCATCAGATTGTCAAAACGATTGTTGATTTTCTTTCGAGCAATACATTATCATAAAATGTTATTTTTGCAAATTCGTTCTCTTATCAAAGTATCTTTATAAAAACGTTTTAAAATAAAACTGAGCGTAGTACACCGATGACAATTTTAATTTTTTTTTATTCAAGTTCGTTGAACTTCTCAAGGATAACAGGATATTGGTCTCGTCTTTATCGTTGTTCTAAGCAGCTATACATCCGCTTTGTATCTAGAGTTATAGATACATGTGTCCTCACTCTCTCTCTAGAAAAAGGTACGGCCTCTTTATTTCTCAGAAAAAAATATGGATTTTGCAATTATCCATCATGTAATTGTATAAGTGGCTAGCATATATGGATTAGTACTTCAAATAATATGCACACGGCACTTACGCATACTTGGTTTTCTTATGCAATGTTACTACTTACAGTTCATTTGTAATAATGTCAAGTACGAAACTCAAGGTCAGAATTTATTGTAGCCTTGTTCTACTGTCATGTGATATTAGGACAAACGAACGCCCGTTTAGTACCTCAAAGCAAGCTATTATTTTACGACCCTGATACCTAAGAATTGAATTTTTGTAATAAGTGTTAACTATTGTAAAACATCTGGCACAAGGTCAAAAGTAGAGCCTTAGGTCAAATGGATGTATCTGCAGTACCCAGTGGTAACTATAACAAAACCTTAAGCACAAACTATGTATCTGTTGTACCCCAGTTCTTGTGTTAGAATGTCTAAGGCCGAAGACTAGCATCCGAAGTACACATTGCTAAAGACTGAAAGGAATGACCACGAAGCCCCTCATCTGCGATTGACCTATCGCCAAATGCCCGACACGACAACTTTTGGTAAACTTTTCAATCCTGACGTCGCAATTAAATGGCCCGTCAAACGCTTGTGTGATTATGACATCACAATAAAATGACGTCAAAAAGCAACTGAACAGTGATGAGTCAGACACTAAGCGATAGGTCAATAGGTCGGTAGCTTATGATTGGCATAACTGATACTATAGACCCGTATCTGAAGTACACAGAGCTGATAAATGAAAGTAATGAAGTACCTAAGTTTAATGTTTTAAGCGTTCATAGATCATGTTCCCGTGTAACAAATGCGTGGTAAATATTATCAACAATGTCAAAGTTATACTTTAACAAAGGAGTCCAAAACTCATTACGATCGTTTTCTGTCATTAACTTCATCAGTTGAGCTCGAATATAGATATTATCAGAAAGAAAAAGTGCTAAATATGGTTTCTATAGATTTGCAGACGTCCATTTCAAAGGTCAATACTATAATAACACCTGATGATGTTTCATGTAAAATGTTTTTTTTTCAATACAAAATTTTAATCACATATCTTTTTATCTATTGTCGAGACTGAACAGACAAACACCACCTTTACTTAACAGCATGTGTCCGATTATATCACTGATATCTTGAAAATATATTTCGTACAACTAGGTGTACATGCACTTAGCAACTTGAATGCACACAAACTGGGTGACATATTTTAAAAGCTTAAATAACACAGGAAGGACTTTTATCCAGATACAAGCTATTGCTAATATAGGCTGTCATATGATTAACAAGATGTAAATATGTGAGAGAGTGAGTGTTTGTGTGTGTACTGTGTGTATTTGTGTAACTGTATGTGTATTTGTATGTGTGTCTGTGTGTTACTGTGTGTGTGTGTGTGTGTGAGTGTGTGTGTGTGTGTGTGTGTGTGTGTGTGTGTGTGTGTGTGTGTGTGTGTGTGTGTGTGTGTTTGTGTGCTTATGTTACATGAGATTCCTGTCATTCATAAACCAGGAAGTTATGTGCCCGTCTAGTTGTATGGGTGGTCGCTGGATGCACATGCATACAAACGAAATAACACCGTAGGTCGAATTAGGTACACGAAATGCCTTAGCTTGCATCTAGCACAGCCAAACTTTTACCATCGAGTGCCGTATTTGTAACTGGGTTTCGATTTGCACAATTTTAATTTTATCTGTCATAAATTTCTGTTAACTTAAAAAACGTCATTCATCGCATTGTTTTAAATACTGCATCCAAAAAAGTGGCAAGGAACCGAAAAGGTTATTTACTGTCTGCGACGCTCTGTGACTTCGTGATTTCTTGATACTTCATATAGCCCATGCCCTTTATTGATATAAGCAATCGAACTGCAGACTTTTCTGTTACTGATATTATTTTAGTTCTGTTCAATTCTTCATTTTAAAACGCAATTTTCGTACATAAACTCAATCAGTGAAGGAGTGGCTATAAGCCCTTTTCATGGTTACTAGAAACTACATGACAAGAAACACGCAGATACAAAAATAGTTCAAAAATATTTTGCATTTATATCGAAAGGACGAAATTAATTCTTTCGGAGAGGAGATCAGCTTATAAACATATAGTTTCTAGAAAAAAGGTGAAAAAACAGTACTATGATTCTGTATTATTGGTTATTTTAAAAGATTAATTCATGTAACAACTCAAAAGTACAATGAAGAAAAACCCAAGGATTTTCGAATTTCTAAGTCAATTAGGATACAACAAATAAGATATAACAACAGTCTCAACAGGTAGAACAATTACGAATCATAAACGGGTGGCATCAGGTGTCCGGAAAGAGTCAGCGTCCCCTGTTAGCATGCCATACCCGTCGCAAATGTTAGCCAAGTTCGGCAAAAAGGGTCAAACCCCGCATTTACAACATTTACAACAACGGACTCAACATGAAGAACAATTGCGAATCACAAACGGGAAATTTATACCGGTGTTGTAGCATAGACTTTTTCTCCGCATAGAGTCCCTCCTCCGGAAAAATGGGCCCGGCGTAGAATTTCATCCTAGGAAGAATCCACCTGACCCAACACCCCCCCCCCTAGGAAAAAGCGCCCCAGCATAGAATTTCCCCCCCCAAATGACAGTATTTACATATCTAACCGTCTCCGGTTCTTTTGTTAGAATAATATTAATCTATGTTGACCGAAGATTAACAGAACAAGTTTTTGTATAAAAATGTAATAACTGTAATCATGGAATTAATTTGCTACATTCAAGTCTTTGTCAATAATCTGGTTGAAATATTAAGCTGCCAATAGGTAAACGAAAAAATATAAGATAAGACGAGATAACTTTATTATAAATAAAACAGTTTAAACAATAAATGATTATGGTAACAAAATCTTGCATTTTATAGTTAAATATGTACAATGTCACTCCTTCGTTGTACATATATAATTGTAATTTGTTTGTATTTTGCTGTCATGTATACCTTGATATTTAATATGTACCAGCGAATAAAGCCTAGATTTGTATCTAATAGTAACATTTCAGAATACTTTATGTGTAATACCGCCTCCCCCAATGGCAACAAAATCTTGCATTTTATAGTTAAATATGTACAATGTCACTCCTTCATTGTACATATATAATTGTAATTTGTTTGTATTTCGCTGTCATGTATACCTTGATATTTAATATGTACCGGGGAATGAAGCCTAGATGTATATCTAATAATAACATTTCAGAATACTTTATGTTTAATATCGCCTCCCCCACCCGGTCAGGGTGAGAACCTCTCACCACTTTTGTTTTGTTTTTTGTTTTTTTTTGTACTTAATAGCTCTGTAAATAATAGGGCGTAGGTTACGAGAAGCAAACTTATCCGAGATATTACCAGAGTAGAGCCTTATTTCGTGAAATTCTGTTAAAAAATAAAATTATTAGATAGTGTTACATACGTACGTACGAGCCTAATCCTATATCCCCTCCAAACCTCGTTTGCGAGGGGAAAATAAACAACAAATCAATATCATCCATTTTCTGATAAAAAAACAATTTATATCAATTGTTAAATAGATCTATTATTATTCAAATTTAAAGTCTACAAAAATAAATAATTTACTTTTTTTACAATTAAGAATGTCATAATATCATTTATATTTAAACTGCATTATCTCCATCAATTTTTAAAAGCATGTTTATTTTCTATTTTGAAATCTGGAAACAAGAGGGGGAATTCTATCAAAGGGCGGTTTTTCCGCCCAGGGGGAAAACTCTGTAATTTGTGTATTGGGGAAATAATATGCTGGGGCGCTTTTTCCCCCATAGGAGAAAGTTGGGCCCGGGCCCGTTTTTTTTTTTTTTTGGGGGGGGGGGGGACTAGGGGTGGAAGTATATGCTGCAACACCGGAACAGAATCACAGAAATTAATGAAACAGCTCTTGGGTGCACAATGTTTCTCAATTACAGTGGAACGTGATTAACGCTGCGGAGCTAGTGCAAAGTCTCTTAAATGTGTGTCAGCCATCTAGATCACAATCGCAGATCATTAAAGGTTGCTAGTCACATGCATACTTTTAACGAAGATCGAATGAATACACGTGAGCCCAGTCACGTTACACCTGCCAAGTCAATATCACTAATTGTCTAAATATTTATATAAACAAACACTGATAGACTACAATACAGATCAACACCCGACCTCATTGTACACATTTCTATCTTAATTATACTTTATCTGAAAGAAAAGCAGTAATTAAGAAAAAAAGATTTCTTAAAACAAAATAGCATCCTTATCTCTTCTACATTGGATTGTTTTTATAAAGCGTCATTCTCGACTTCAGCCTTTTAAGATTTGTTTCTATACTAAGTTATTATTTTCGAATGAGACAGTACAAACCGAGGTCCCGTGTCACAGTAGGTGTCGGTTAGTTAAAGAAACCTCACTGCTGAATGGCCGTAAGTGCCGAGCATAGGCCGAACTTTGAAGCCTTTCACCGGTATTTGGTGACGTCTCCATATGAGTGAAAGATTCTTGAGTGGGACGTTAAACAACAATAAACAAACAAACGTTACTATATAATTGAAGTATTGCTTTAAATCACCATTCTAACAAACTATAGATAAATAGATTATATTTTCCCCATTTGTGAGACACGTATTTCGGATATTTTTCCTCAACAGTGAAAAAGTATTCAAGGACAATTTTTTTTCTGACTAAGGAAACATGATACGTAGTACATACGATATGTAATTTTAAGGAATTCAAGAAATTTTCTATATTGTAAATATTCCAATATGATGACTTCGTCAATTATAAAAAAGATAAAACCTTGAAACAGATAGCAGTTTTTGAATACCCTTAACTACTCTTCGATTCGAATTCAAATATTCGTCATTTTTCACATGAGCACATGTTCATGCCTTAAATTGCCCATGATGTTTTCAATAACCTGGCTAATGAAATAAATCTTTATATAAGCAAATTTATCTGAATGTGTTTATCTCTGGGGAATTTATGGTCATATAAACGCCAAGGATTCAATGCCTGAGTATCAAAACAAGTTTATGCGATAAAGAAATTTTGACCTTACGACCTGTTAATCTGTGAAAGAGTACGTTTAGGGAGAAATTCTCCGTACAAAACTTATCCTTTCACTGTCGACAAAAGATCGCAAAATGATGCTAAACTGCATAATATGCTGGCGTTGGACATGTGACTGAATATTTGAATGATGATCTGATATTTAAATATTGGACGTTTACAATTGACCTATGTCTGAAACATGGCTGTCCGTGTGCCTTTTGGACGACATTCGATTGTGATGTCATAATCATACTAGTGTAAGACGGGCCAATTAATTGTGACGTCATACTAGAAATGTTTGCCAAAAGGAGCGATGTGCATTTATTTGGCTGTAGGACAATTCATCCGCGATTATTCAAAAATTCGTTTCAGCTCTATCAAGTCTTTTTTGCCTTTGTATCTGATCTTTGCGTGTCATATTGCTTAGCTTTGATTCTGAAAAACCTGAGAATATAAATACAACCAAGTCAACGGTGAAACTCTTGCCAATATCTGGACTAAAGCCGCTGGTTAACTACCTCATATAGTGCATGTAGTATACAATAAGCTGACTTGTGTATGATAAACCTCATAAACCACAGAACGATTTAAGAAGTATCAGGTACAAGGCTATTAAAAACGCAAGTCATTATGAAAAAGCAGCGACTGCTGACAAAATCGATGTGATTAAACGTGAACTGCCATACGTGCGTCACCATCTTGATTTGTTTTATTTGAACTCTATCGCCCCGCATGGTGTTGTTGACCTTACCTTCGAAAGAATTTTCAGTCAACATTGACCTGTAAACAAACCTGTATCGAACAACGATCAATGAGCAATATATATAAATGCAATTTTGTTTACACTGACCGTTTAAACTTTTGTTTGTAACAGAGATGTATGACAATGGTTAGTTTTCACATGTATCAATGACCGATTAACCCTTCCCAAATAGCTCTTACATGTACCATAGGTGAAAGTTACAATGGTCGTTATATAAATATACTAAAATAACTGTAGCAGTGATGGACAAAAGCGGTTTAAAAGACCTCTGAATTTATCAAAGATGATAAAAAATATACATGTATTTAATTGAGCATTATCGGTACCAAATCAACCTAATCAATTTTGTCGCCACATTTTTGTAGCACACTTGCTATTGATTCGAATATTTCAAAGAAACCGATACCTAATCTTCACTGCATTGGTGGATCCAGCTACAAGGACACGCTACCTTGTGATCATGAAATCGAAACAGCATATTCAGCTTTTATAATACTTTTTTATTTTCGTTTTATATTTATTTCTGATTTAAATATAATTTTCTGAATCATCCAAGCGTATTATCTATCATTACATAAGTACACCACATTGATGAATTCTATAATTAGACAAAGATATCCATGATGTTTTCTTATTATTGTTGTTGTTGTTAATTTTATTATTATTATTATTATTATTATTATTATTACTAACATTATCATTATTATCATCATTAATGAGGGTGCTACATTTTTCATTTGACATATTCAGCAAATAATGATTTGATTTCAACCTATCTTATGCCTAGTGCAAACTGCAATTTTTTGAATCTCTAGAGAATATGTTGGTACAAAATCAAAGAAAGATAACTCTGTTGTCATTCCTTGTTGTATACACTTCATGAGACGATGATAAAAACTATAAACTGACAAAATGTCAAAACAGGTCTTAAAGTCACCCAGTTTGAGATCAGAACAACAGGTGACTGACTAGGCATTGTTTATATATAATTTCCACAAACACTTGATTAAAATTGAGTGCTAACAAGAAGTTGACAGGGAAAAACTAAAGTAAAGGGCAATTATTCCCATAAAAAAATATTCAAAGGCCTTCTCAAACTGGATCAAGTTAAAAAATATTGTCAATACACATGTTCATCTTCTATATTAAGCTGGTTAAAGTGTTTTGTAAAATGTAGAATTGAGAGACATACTAGTAAAAATGAAGAAGTACCAATGAATTATCAAAACTCAAGTCCATTAGAATACGACAAATTTGATATGTAAATGGTCAAGCCAAATGTATCTTTTGTTTTAATATAAACATGGTCGAGCGAAATGTATCGTTTGTTTTAATATAAACAATGTAAGAACATTATATAATAAAAATGTAGATGATAAAAAAAAGAAATCAAAACATTTTATTCACAATGAAAATGCTGTTCATTTTCCAAGAATGACTGTTATGTAGGCAAATTAAATACACATTAATAGCTATATAAATACAACTTCCATAATAATTTGGTTAAAAACTAAAGAGAAATGAAAGTGCCAAAAATAGTTTAAAGTGGAAAAAACTAGTTAAAGGGCAGTAACTCTCACATAAATATGATCTGACAGGCTCTTTCTTTAACTTTATCAAGTTATTTCCCCAAATATACCTTCCACTGTAGAAATGAATATGAGAGTGCTAACAACAATTGTTGACACAGGGATAGATGAGGTGAAAACTAAAGGGTTTCAGCATCATATGAAGTTGGACAGTAAATATGATTTGTACATTGAGGCTCCCTGATCACAAATAGAATCGATGGACTGAATGTCCTGAAAGGCAAGACCTTTGTCAAATCTGAATTGGTGAATTTATACAAAAATATATCCAGGTGCAAATCAATGTTAAAAACTTTCTAAGTTGGTATCAGAGACATACATGTATATACATAATATTGTCACATATGTTTCTGTCGGCATGTTACATGTATAAAAATGAAATCATTCTAAGGTACTAGGCCTACATTTCATAGATTGATTAAGACAAACTATTCTTAATTAATTCTATGTATTACAAGTCTGTCTGTTGATAGAGTCAAGCTTTCTCTCTGAATATATATATATATATATATATATATATATATATATATATATATATATAAAATCACAATGTCGAATTAAACTCAATCGGTTTCATTAATATCATCAAGAAGTTTAACATTACATAGTTACACTTGGAAACATCTATACAATCAAATAAAAAAACAAAAAAACAAAAAATAAAAACAAAAACAAAATATTTTTTTATTATTTTTATTTGATTGTATAGATGTTTCCAATGTAACTTGGTAATGTTAAACTCCTTGATGATGATGATGGTAATGATGATGATGATAATGAAACCAGTTGAGTTTAATTGTGGTTGTGATTTTTTATGTACTCTTGTGAATCATTTTGATATTTATATATACTGAAATTTGGATATCATTTTTACGTTCCCATTGTCCCAGGTGCATGTAATTTTGAATATTAACACACATTTAGTTACTGTTTGACCTGAAAATATGCTGCTTAGATGTACTAAAATCAGACATTAGCATACGCTGTCATCTGCCATGGTACATCTTGAAACCAAAACATTCATTTGAAAAATAAGAAATTAATGGATGCGTGTGTTTGATTATGGATCAGTAGAAATTTATAATGTTTACATTACAAAACAGCAGACATACAGGGTCGGACTTAGATTTACATGTAAATCTATGAAGACTTTGAACTGCATTGTTCAGTTCCCTTTACTCCCTAATTTTTATAAACATCAATATATTCATTTAACAACCTTGAAATAACATAGTTATTTGATAGGTAAAAAAACAGAATGATAAATGTAGATTGATAGCTCAAATACAAAATGGGTTGAAAAAATTTAAACATTGGTTTGAATAGGTTTAAGGTCGAAACACCCCTGCCACATGGTAGCAATGACCAATGTCAACACATCAACTGAAGCTACCTGGCTAGATTTCAAAACTCTGTAACTGGCAGGAATGATGCCTAGCTGTACTGAAGTATATGCTATCCGACCAGAAGAACGATCGAGTAAACTACCTTTTATTCTCTCGCAAATGAACAGAACTTATAGCACACCAGGAATGCATCTTACTAGCTGTCAGATGATAGGTTAAATTATGTGATTATCAATGATCACTTCTGCGAGTAAGCTTGACAACTTAAAATAATTTATCAGTTATGTGTTTAACTTAAAAAAGAATGTTGTATGAATAAAAATTCAAGTTTCTGAAAAAAAAAATGTGAATCAAAATGTGTACCAATGTCAAATTCGGGAAAGCTGAACTACGGGGATTCCACTTTTTGAGTTTGTACTATGTTACATGACTATAAAATTAATACAGTGAGCATTATCGACTGTCTTCGTTGTTCAATTTAGATTCAATGTGCTTTCAAATTAAAATAAATGCACCCTAGTTCAGGAATAATAACTTGAGAGTATACAAATGAAACAAGATTCAAATTAGACCAAAGAAATGGTTCAATTGTTACATTTCAGGTAACTATTTTCTACAGCACAAGTACAAAGTAGTTTGGCCAATCTAATACCATATATGATATAGCCGAAGATTCTTATTTGAGTTCACAAAAAACCTGAGGACTTTTGAGCTTGTCATAGTAATAAGGCCTTGCCTTCATTTTTTAACTGTTACAATGAAATCGTAGCAAGAGGTTGAAAGAAATTTTTACATTACCTAAGTCTATGCACTTTCTACGTATGCCTTACTCTGGAGGTGTTTTATACACTATAGAATCAGAAACTTTCGTGGGGTTAAAATTTCATTGTTTAATAAATAAAACGAATTCCTTGACATTGAATAAAACAAAATAATCGTAAGGATACTATTACTACCACTAAATGTTATTCATGTAAAATTTCGTCACGGATTTAATTTTGTTGATAAACGAAAAAAATGGAACAAACGAAAATAAAACCATAACGAAATTTTCTGATTCTACAGTATATAAAGTGAAATGGTTCACCAAATTTATTCAATAATCAAGCTCAATTAACATTTTCTGATTTCAAGATGAAGACTTACTAATTAATGCTTTGGCAGCATTTATTCTATATACTATACACTATATTCAATGCATAGTAAATAATGATGTAAAGCATTGCACATTTAAAGAAATCTTCAGAAATATCGAAACTAAGTTTGAGTTCATACCCAGATTTTGAGTACCAAGCTCAAGACATTTATCATTGTTTTTCCAGAAAAATATCAAATTTGATGCTTTGATTTCAATTTGAATAAGAAATATGCTTCTTAAAGACCCTTTCACGTTAACTACATTCCTGTGACTTTGGGGGCAAAATGATAGAGATACCTGCAAAAACAGACATCTTTATTGTAACTTATTGTTTCTTGACATCATTTTCTGGGAATCTGTATCATTTTGCCACCCAAAGTTACAGGACTGCAGTTATGGTGAAAAAGTCTATTCAGACCTGTCCAGAAATTTTACAAACAACATCATGCAGTCAAACCCATCAGATAAAATGTTTGGCTTGAGTATTGAATAAATTAAGGGCCATTTGGGTCATGTATTAGAATATAAAAAACATCCACATTGGCATAAGGCATAACGACAGAAACTACAGATCATAAATGTTCACCAATGGTACACAGGTGAATCAGCATTTAAAAGATCATTCCTTTTGATTACTAGTACATGTATTTATAAAGACTTATTGGAAAGCACCTACCTGCATTAATTACTACCATGTTTGTTTGAAATTGATAACTAAATTTCACAACAGCAGATAAAAAGTAAAACAACAAGAGATGTTTGACACATACACACTATCCCCAAGATATAAGTTTTTCATGAAAAGTTTAAGATCCCAAAACAAATATAAAAAAAAAGTTGGCTATTACTGCACTTATTGGAATCTCTTTTTATTATATAATATAAAGCAACAAAACATTAACACATCAAGGGGTGTGTTTTTTTTTTTGTGTTTTTTTGGCATTTTCTTTTCCTCTTTTTACAACTTAGATTGATAAACAACAACAAAAAAAGATATTTACATAGGCATAGAAATTCTTAAATTCCTATATATTTTGTGAAAATTGCTTGAGAAAGCCTGGTTTGGCACTTTTTCAATTGCAAGTGATTAACTCAAACTCACTATTAGTAGATGGATACCAAACAAGACTTGACCTTATTTTTACAAAATATATAGGAATATACGATTTTCTATGCCTCTGTATAGCTCTTATTTGTTACTGTAGTTTGTACATCAATTACAAGTAGTAAAAGTAAACACAGCTAATGCCCCTTTCATATTTGAGGAAAGACATTACAAAATATTATTATTTGATTGTTTGTTTGTATATTGTTGTTTAACGTCCCACTCAAGAATTTTTCACTTGTATGGAGACGTCACCAAATGCCGGTGAAGGGCTTCAAATTTTGGCCTATGCTTGGCACTTACAGCCACTGAGCAGTGAGAGTTCTTTAACGTGCTGACACCTACTGTGACACAAGACCTCATTTTTCACTGTCTCGTCCAATAGACAGGAAATCAACCTGCCATTGGCTGGACTCGAACTCACGACCTCATGATCAAGAGTCGAGCGCGCAAAAGACTGAACCAGGCCGGCTCTATTATTTGATGGAAACCAAAATGATAAATGATAAAAAAAACAAAAACAGAGGGACAAAAATCAATCCTTCCTTAATTTTCGATTTTGGAGGCAAAATTACGAACAACTTTTCTGGAGATGGACAGTAGAACTGAACAATCACACTCGTCCAGTTGTTTGTGGCACTAATAAATTTTAAAGACGGGCAAGTTAAAGTTAATTAGTGCATGTCAAAATGGCAAAATAAATTCACCACACCAAAAATTTCTACAATGAAAGTCCATATATTTTTTTTAAAATCAACCAATCATATTATATCAAGTTTAATGACTGAGTTTATCAGAAGACATCAACTACAATTACTATAAGTACATTTCAGAAAAATGACATTTGCATTCTGACGAGTTGATTTAAAGATTACTTGCCTCGCAGGACAAGTGAAACATTGAAAGATTATTGAACTCTTGGCTCCAGGCAACAACAATAAATTACAGACATTTAATCAATGTTAGATAGTGAAAGGTGATTTACCTTTGATGTTCAACTTTAGTCCAAACTTTAAGCTCAACTCCTGCTGTTACTACAGCTATGCTACCATTTTTTAACTTGGAACAACAAAGGGAGATAATTCTTTCCGTATCAACATCATTCAAACTAGCAACATAGGACTCCTGGGGATGTAATCTCACTGAAAATCAATACAATTCAATTGTTTATATATAGCATGACTTTATTTTTATGATCATTGACATCAGCTTACTCTCCTTAAGAATAATGTCATTCTCCTGAAATAAGAAATAAAATGCAATGGAAATTTTACCAAATGAGTGCCAAAACCTCAACTGTCTGTAAATCAAGTTCTGCAAAAGAGAAATAAGAAATCGTTGTAAATGTGCAGTAAAACATTTGTGTACATGTACATGTATGATCAAACCATTTATTTACTCATCAATAGAAAACTCTTTTTGTACATGTATTTAAGTTAAAAGAAAATATCATAACTACAGAAATACTATGCACATCCTTCAAAAATATATAAATAATTAATTGCTGAGTTAATGAATGACAAAGCAATTAAGTAGTGCAAAATAATTCTGAATGTTTGTAAGTAAACAATGAAGAAATGTATATTTGTATGTTACAAGAATACAATAAGAGAACTAACACTATGTAACAACTTCTATATCTGTACTGACATCATTTGTATTTCAACATCTCAGTTATACAGTAGAAGGACAAAAATAAGTACAGCAAGAGGCTGTCAGATTGACAACAAACCAGATTTCCATGCATGAAAATGATATTTACAAATTTACAAAAAAAAAAAAACAAGATCAAGTTTGCTTTAAAGGCTCAGGGGCATGGACACAACTTTCAAGAACCATAACTCTTGAACAGTAAAAATTAAAATCATCAATATCACACTTGACCTCCATCTTGTTATGAGTAACAACATATTAAAATTTAAAAAGGTTTGGCTGAATGGTTCATAAGTTAACCCATGGTCACTACTTGAAACATACGTTTATCAATCTTTCAAGCGCCATAACACCTGAATGGTGAAAGTGAAAATTGTCAATATCAAACTTGTCCTCCGTTTTGTCATCGTAGAATGGTTCATGAGTTAATGCACGAACAAGACTGGAAATGACAATTTTCGATCTTTGAAGAACTATAACTCTTGAACAGTGAAAGTGAAAATTATACATAACAAACTTGACCTGCATTTTGTCATTCGTATTTTGGTTGGTTGTATTGTTGTTTAACGTCCCATTAAAGAATCTTTCACTCATATGGAGACGTCATCAATGACAGTGAAAGTATTTCAAAGTTTGGCATATACTCGGCACTTACAGCCATTCAGCAGTGAGGTTTCTTTAACTAACCGACCCCTACTGTGACACAGGACCTCAGTTTGTACTGTCTAGTCACTACCTCACAATCAAGAGTGGAAAGCGTTACTAACTGAGCCAATGGTCATCTGTAACAACATATTAAAATTGAAAAGCTTTAGTCATTCTGTTCATAAGTTAATGCACAAACACTGTTTGGCAACTGCTTGACGTACACCATCAAATCATTAACTGATTTTTCTTATGGGGAAATCCAGTTAAAAATGAATTTTACTCGTGTACATCTGAAAATTTTCCCCCTCATGATTTATACGACAGAAAACTTTTCACCCTGCCATAAGTTTGTCCAAATCACCATAGCCTAATAGATGTCACGTAAGTTTTGATTCAATTACCTGGCTTGAAAATTTCAATTTCATTCTAAATATACCCTGTAATCTAAGGATGACAAAAACTAAATAAATGAGAAAATGTTCAGGTATACAGTTTATTTCCATAGAAGTTCTGTTAAATGGCTGCTTAGAAGTTCTGTTAAATGGCTGCTTAGAAGTTCTGTTAAATGGCTGCTTAGAAGTTCTGTTAAATGGCTGCTTAGAAGTTCTGTTAAATGGCTGCTTAGAAGTTCTGTTAAATGGCTGCTTAGAAGTTCTGCTAAATGGCTGCTTAGAAGTTCTGCTAAATGGCAGCTTAGAAGTTCTGTTAAATGGCAGCTTAGAAGTTCTGTTAAATGGCTGCTTAGAAGTTCTGTTAAATGGCAGCTTAGAAGTTCTGTTAAATGGCTGCTTAGAAGTTCTGTTAAATGGCTGCTTAGAAGTTCTGTTAAATGGCTGCTTAGAAGTTCTGTTAAATGGCTGCTTAGAAGTTCTGTTAAATGGCAGCTTAGAAGTTCTGTTAAATGGCAGCCTAGAAGTTCTGTTAAATGGCAGCTTAGAAGTTCTGTTAAATGGCTGCTTAGAAGTTCTGTTAAATGGCTGCTTAGAAGTTCTGTTAAATGGCAGCTTAGAAGTTCTGTTAAATGGCTGCTTAGAAGTTCTGTTAAATGGCTGCTTAGAAGTTCTGTTAAATGGCAGCTTAGAAGTTCTGTTAAATGGCAGCTTAGAAGTTCTGTTAAATGGCAGCTTAGAAGTTCTGTTAAATGGCTGCTTAGAAGTTCTGTTAAATGGCTGCTTAGAAGTTCTGTTAAATGGCAGCTTAGAAGTTCTGTTAAATGGCTGCTTAGAAGTTCTGTTAAATGGCTGCTTAGAAGTTCTGTTAAATGGCTGCTTAGAAGTTCTGTTAAATGGCTGCTTAGAAGTTCTGTTAAATGGCAGCTTAGAAGTTCTGTTAAATGGCTGCTTAGAAGTTCTTAAAATGGCTGCTTAGAAGTTCTGTTAAATGGCAGCTTAGAAGTTCTGTTAAATGGCTGCTTAGAAGTTCTGTTAAATGGCTGCTTAGAAGTTCTGTTAAATGGCTGCTTAGAAGTTCTGTTAAATGGCTGCTTAGAAGTTCTGTTAAATGGCAGCTTAGAAGTTCTGTTAAATGGTTGCTTAACAGGGACTGTGAGATTAATTGAGATCTTAGTTTTGTTTTTTTCCATCTATTACTGACTAAAGTATTGATAGTAAAATATTGGTAAAACGTCACAGATTATGTTACGTTTTCTTTGAAATAAACATTTTAACAATGAGACTAGAATTTTACTGTCAGGAAGAATGATGTATTTCTCTTGAAAAAGGAAATGGAATGCACTAGAAACATTTACCAAAGGAGTCCAAAGTCCTCAACTTTTGATGAATCGTGTTTTGTAAAAATTGAATAAAATATTTTTTAAATCATGCTAAAATTTCACTAAGAATAAAAAATGAAAAATATCGTGTGAACTCACTATTGTTCTGTGCTGTACATGTATTGATACCTTATTAGCTACCAGTGGGATAATAAATTAATTATCCTTTATAAACAATTTTGTATTTCTGAAAAAACAAGTCATAACCATTCATTTTGGGCAGTACAGTAAAACATGAATATAACGAACTCAGTTTGTACAAATTCGTGCACATAACGAATCAATAAATAATCCCCAATTGCACCTCTATATCTTCTTACTTGAAAAACAATTTTATAACGAAATTTATATAAAGAATTTTTGCCTATAGCAAATGAATTTTATGTCCATTGATGCTCCCAACCAACTTATTTTACAGTATTATAACGAAGTGATCAATAACATTAAATAAACGTTAATTCGTGACTTTTTCGCCTAGCGTAAGTAGGCAGCATACTCTCTGGTTAATTAAATTGTGTAAAAAAAAAGTAACAAAAAGTTTCTGTTTTCTTTTCACTTCCCTGGAGAGTTCCTGTTTAGCTTGAACTTCGAGTGATTCTGTTCTTAACGAATTGCATTGTCAGGCCCTTCAGGTCATTTCGCTATAACTATACAACAAACTGTCCTTATAACGATTTAAAAAAGAAGGTCCCTTGAAATTCGTTATAAACGAGTTTTACTGTATTGACTGTCTAACAAAATATCAATATTTTTGTCCATTTCTTACCATTTACATAACCCAAGCCAGTGTCCAAACTATATGCTGTTGACAAGAGGCTGTTGTCAAGGAAACATAAACTGTCTGTAACACCAAATTCTTCACAATGATTTCGCAGTTTGTGGACAAAACCTACAACAAATACAATCAAGAAACATCATCATATATTTACCTTCTGTATGCTTAAACACACTACAAAACACAACATAAATATTAATTCCATTCAGCTTATTTCAATTAATCTATAAAAACTGATTTTCCACACTCTTTCTGTAATGTGGCCTTTTGAACTGGGAATTTTAGCAACTTCTTTTTGAAACTGGGAAATCTAAAAACACACAGAACTGTTTGAAAATACTAGAAAATCTTCAATTTAAATGTTATGTGAAATTTCAACTGCAAACAGGAATAAATGCATTTTTGTTTTGCATTAGGAATGGGGACTTATTTAAATCCCTGTGATAGGGTGGAAAATCCCTGAAAAAATACTAAAAATATTAAAATGCAGATTGTTCTTTTTCAACATTCTTGAGGCACTTACAATTCCACTTCTGGAAATATTTATCATGAATCACTTACAGGATTCATGTTTTTTCTCGAAACCCAATATTGACCATGGCTCATAAAAAAAGTTATACTTAATGATGTGTAGAAAAAATTGACTGAAATTTAGTCTAACACCAAGAATTACCTATTGAAGTAAGAAGTACTTTGATTTCTGTTGTGCAAATAGATAAAAGAAACGAAATAAATAAAGTAATAACAAGTCTGATTTTTACTTTTCACAAGGATAAAAATCAAGATGTTTTTATCAGTGTTCCAACCCAGAAGCTTTGTTATGTTATATCTAGTCGTGATCTGGATTGAATACCTTACATAAAATTCAGTATTTTGATATCATCTATGCACTTCATGAAGCACCTGTAATTAAGATCAGATCCTGTATGTTGTTTTCAGCTGTCTTGAACTACATTCACTTTATTACATACCCGATATAAAGTTCAGTCTCTTTGTGTAAGCATCAAGTGTGCACGTTATGACATATTTGTTAGTAACTTCAGCCCAAATTATGATATATCTCTCATTAGCTTTAACTTACAGCTCAGCCTCTGTACATTGACATTATCTAACCTGAACTATATGCACTTTATGACAAAGCTGCTGTTAGGCTCAGCCTCTGTACGTTGACATTATCTAACCTGAACTATATGCACTTTATGACAAAGCTGCTGTCAGGCTCAGCCTCTGTACATTGACATTATCTAACCTGAACTATATGCACTTTATGACAAAGCTTCTGCCAGGTTCTCAAGTCAATTTAAGCATACCTTATATAGAAATTTATGCATCAAATTGAATTTTTTGTTGATTAATTACACATATGTAAGCTATATTAAGAGCCCTCAGCATTGCCTTGTCTGCCTTAAAGTTCTGTAACTCTGACTTCATCTATCTACAGCCCTCAACATTGCCCTGTTTACCTTAAAGTTTTGTAATTTGGACATCATCTATCTAGAGCCCTCAACACTGCCTTGTCTGTCTTTAAGTTCTGTAACTCTGACATCATCTTTCTAGAAGTGTCAGCATTACTTTGCCCTTCAACATCTGTTTGCCTTAAAGTTTTGTAATTTGGACATCATCATATTCAACACTGAAGTTCTGTAACCTGCATTATATCAGAGTTCGCCAATTATTAACGAACATTCATCTATCTACAGCCCTCAGCATGTGTTTTGCAAAGACTCATTATGAGTAACACTGACATTTACTTACCTGCATTATATCTTAGAGCCCTCAACACTGTTGTCTGTACTGTAACTCTGACTACTATCTACCAATTGCCCTACTGATTAAAGTTTTTTTGATTTTGGACATCACATTTAGAGCCCTCATTCTGAAATTATCTCATTTTCTACAGTATATTGTCTTTTAATCCATATATTGACCTGTTCAAGTCGCCCAAATTTGACGTTATCAACATTGTACAAATGACCTGCATTTAAGTTCTATGTAACTATGACACATTAGAAATTCATAACAGTATATTGTGTTTTCCTTTACCTGCAGATTCAGTCCTTAACTATTGTTTTACTGATCTCCTTATTACCTGTCTTCAGATTCAGTAACTATAATATTATTTTCATAGTGTACCTAGATCTCCTGAACACTGACTTACCTGTCTTTACATTCAGTAATTATAACATTTTTTTCATAGTGTACCTAGATCTCCTTAACACAGACTTACCTGTCTTCAGGTTCAGTAACTGTAACATTATTTTCATAGTGTACTTAGATCCCCTGAACACAGACTTACCTGTTTTCCAATTAAGCACCTTTATGTTGACGCCATCATCTCCATAATAGATCATGTTATTTTTAACGGTGAAGCCTTGGATACATCTGACAGTCAGAGTGCCTCCATCTTTTACATTCACATTTTCCGATGCAAATACACAAGCTAGATTTCTCTCTCGCATTGCAAAGACTTTGATAAGGCCTTCAGTGGAACACATATAAACAAAACCATCCTGAACCTGAAAAATGTGACGAATATGAATATGCAATTGCTACAGTAAAATCCAAATAACCTGGCGAGGCGGAGTCTTGTTAACTTTTCTTGACCTGGACAAGTTTAAATTTTAGGTAATAAAGCACAAAATTAAAATTACAGTGACTAGAGTAATCGTTCCTACTTGTCACCATACATACGAGAGTATCCAGTGAAGAATAAAACATTTTTCATGTAGAGCTTGTCATAACAAAACAGTGAGTAGAGTCATCCGTATTATAATCAAAAGGTTACTCCGGCCCACCATCTTATATGAATCGGACAATAATATACATACTGTAAAATGAGATATCTTGGTGCATATTTAATTGCAAATCAATTTAACACATCCACCACTGAGGTCACATTAAGACTTATCCAAATTAAGAGATAACATGATCTACTGTCATAATTCAAGAGTGAGAAAATTATTATTGCAGGTGAAACGTCTGCAGTGTTTAGATTCAAAACCATACAGTCCAAAATTCTGACAATGGACTATACCATTTTTTGAAATGGATGAGTTCAAATGTGGAAAATGAGGCCAATGAGTTAACGCCTGACACTCTTAACATAAGAAACCTATAATAGTACTTGAAGCTGTAGATCTCCACCCCACTCTTCCTGTATCTTAAATGGAGATTCAGATTCTAAAGTATTGAAATGAATGTTTTTTAAGTAAACAGAGACATGTTACAATAAACAAGGGCTTAGTGAGCCTCAATGTTCACCTGTGAAATACTGTAAAATCATTTACATTTTAAATTCTGTCAAATAAAATGCTTGGTTTTATCAGTTTCAGATGTGTTTGAGTCAGCATTATATTGTTTGTGACTTTGTACAATGTAAAGCGCAAAACTTTGTATTGGATTTGTTTATACTGATTTTGGTCACCACACAAAGAAATGAAGTTAAATCATTGTGATTTTACAGTATGAATTTTGTATTGTACTGTAGTCATATTGTTGTCATAGACCATATAACCGGTTATTTACGCAGTAAGAAATCTTTGCAGTTTTTATTTTACAATTTCCATTTTAGTGATTTACTGATGTCTATGTATTTTACCAAACTGAGTTTTATTATACTCAAAGCGTTACCTTAAACCAATACACTAAAAGTAAACCTTCACCATGACAGGTCAATTAGATTTAAGAGATTTCCTCAAGCATGTACGTTAATAAAATGGGTTGTGAATTTGATCAATCAAATGGTTTTTGATTTTGCGTTTTCAATTTTTCCAATTTCAATACCACCCCGAAATACTGCAAAAATTGAAGACCCTCAGAAAATACCCTTTATATGGTATGTATAACTTAGTCATGGCATGATGATTATATTTTTCAAGAACATTGTAATGTCCATGTATAATCTAGAGGTCAATTAATATTATACTAGCGGAAAAACGAAATTGTGTAGTTTAGTAATTTCATTTATAGATTCATATACAAAATATTATGTTGCATAATGTATATCATTATTTGATGTAATGCATTGTCTGTCAATTCAAAGATCAAATCATGGATTATGTCCATTATGGTTGATACGAACAGCCACTGAAAATAAGTGGGGTGTAAAAAAGTTTCACAAGTTTAATAGCATGCTTGACTGCCATTTGCACCAATGCATTCTTCACACCTACAACGCATTGAATGAATCAGGTTTTGCAGAAATGCCTGGGGAACAATGCAAAGCATCCAACATTGGAGGGGGGAGGTTTGGCTATTGACATAGATGTCGTTCCATTTCTTCTTAAACATGTTCTATAGGTGATAAATCCGATGACATCGCAGGCCAGGCACATTAGCGTTTTGCTGCTATAGATAGTCACTAACAACGCATGCAATATGCGGTCTTGCACTGTCCTGCTGCAGAATGATGTTACACTGGTTGTTGTGAATGAATGGGATGACTTGCTGATGTACAATCTTGTCACGGTAGTGTGTTTAATTGCCCTCCACTATGACCAAAGGGGTCCTTCCATGTGTTGTAATTCTACTCAGACCATAATGCTCCCTCCATTGAATTGGAGGCACTGAATAATGCAGGCATCAATGTAACTTTCTGCGGCATGACAGTAAGCCCGAACACGACTGTCACTGCTGTCGAGATTTTATCTCGACTCATCCATAAATAGAAATTCTGCACAATTGCTGTTATTGAAACGACAATACCTCCTACACCACACTAACCTTGCAACACAGTGACGCCAGAGCAAAACAGTATGGATAGCAGGATATCGAGGACTGATGTCAGCCTCTCGTAATCTGTTCCTTACTGCACAAGGACTTATCCGCCTATGCACAGGGATGTTTTTAGCGGTCAAAGAAGCTGATTGGAATCAATTACACAAATGTGAAGTCTGTAGACCTATATACATACGTATCTTGCTGACGTGACGTCACAGGAGGGCATCCTGATCATGGGTGGTCCCAAACGGTGCCAATTTAATTATATCATCTCCATAAAGCATTTACAATGTTATTATGAACTCCAAACTGCTTTGCCACATAGCTTTGAGACATCCCAGCTTCCAACATCCCAATAGCACACAAATGATCATTTTCAATAATGTGAGGCATCTTTTAATCAAAATGTTATTCCAAAAACCAAAGTTTTTCTGTTTCAATACATTGAATACTGTCAATGAATGCCAGAAATTCTAATTGATTACTAACCATGTGTTCCTTAGGCTTAAAACTCCAGAAAAGCATGCTGTGGTCATCAAGGCGATTTTAATGTGATATTTTACAAACTGAGTATTCAAACAAACATTTAAAATATTGAACTTTGCCTTTAAGAATAAAGAGCTATCAAAGAATACTTTTTATGTTTTTATTTAACTTTTAAGTATACACAGTTTCTTTTGTTCTGCTAGTATATATTGGAGTAAATGAGCATTTTCAGTATTGTCAATATAACTCTGGATCAAATGACTTAATTAATGGCGATACTCTACAAATCTAAACAATATACATAAACTCTGATGTATATGTCTTGACCAACCTAAATATATATATAAGGTAAAAATCTATGTAAAAAATACACTAATTTGTGTCACACTTACAACCATATTTTATTGACAATGACTAAAAGGCCCTTCATGTTACATACGAAAACAATTTAAACATTAGTTCTTGAAAATATTGTTTGATATATACCAAGTTTTACCCATTTTTGGTCCTTTATCAGAATCCCGGGACAGTCCCATCCTTATTCATGTTATTGTTTACAAACTTGAAGTGGCTTTGTCTAAGGATATTTCCTGTCAGATTTTGTTGAAATCTGATCAATGGTTCTTGATAAGAAGACATTTAAAAATGAACTTTATGCCCAAACTGAAGGACACAAGGTCCTAATAGCTCACTTGAGCTTGTAGCTCAGGTGAGCTAAATAGATAATAGAAATATATGAAATTCTGTGAAACCACAAAAGGAGGAGTTTTTCCAAAAATCAACAAACCATAGAAGCTCAAAGACATTTAGTCTAGAACAAAAAGGTCATCATTTTCATATTGTGACCTTATCTATATCAGGAAAATATATGTTACATGGATGACTTTTCTTTAAGCAAGAAACATTAGCATAAAAACAAACAAACAAACCATCATTCCTGTGACACCAGACTCAAATGTCACTGTACTCTGTATTTTATCTCCAGTTTCAACATCCCAAACCTCTATCTTCCCAGCATCTAAAAAGCCGTGAAATATAAATATCAGATTTTCACATGTCTCCACCTATTGTAAGTACTGTGGAAGCCATGAAAACAAATTATACATTTACATATACCAGGCCAAAAACATCTTGTGTCTTAAAATATCCACTCATTCTTCTTGGGGGGACTCTATGGTCGAGTGGTGAGAGCATCAAACTGTAAGCTATGACGTCTCTCACCTCTGTGCAGGTTTAAACCCTGCTGGAATCTAAGCTGATTTTGTGAGAAAGTTTGCCCGTTTACTTGCAAGAAGGCGAGGTGGTCAAACAAACAAACTTCTCGTCCAAAAATTGTAAAATTCTATTCTCAATTTTAGTAATCCTTATCTGAGATATACTATCCACCAAATTCTAATATAATTGAAAAACTGTTTTTGAAAAAAATTACAAAATGCAGCAACATATCGCTATACAGCAGTGGATCACAATCTTATAAAACATTCGCAAAATTTACTTCAGTAATAACTTATCTTGAACAAAAAAATTAATCAAATTTATTGCAATATCAGTAAGACTATAGGTGTTAGTACTGGTTTTGAATTATAGCATCAATGCACAGACATCAAGAGATGTCGAGGCATAATTACACTTATATCAACTATAAGTACACCAGTATACACACCAGACCCAGTAACAATGGTCTTAGCTACAGGGTCATACACAATTATTAAGCACACCATTATACTCACTTGATTTAGTCACAATAGCCTCAGCTACAGGATTACAGTAAATCCTGCTTTAGGGACCACCTGTGTATAAAGACCTTCAAGTCATAAAGACTGACGTCATTTTTTGCTGTCCCCAATAGTACTATTTGTGTAGAAATCAACCTCACACCCCTATAAAGACCGGTTTTCTTGTGTCCCGAAGGAGGTCGTTATATACAAGTTTCACTGTATACACAATTTATAGGCACAGCAGTATACTCACCTGATCCAGTCACTATTGCCTCAGCTACAGGGTGATACACAAGTTTGTATAATGTTTTACTGGATTAAAATGTAAAAATTTTAATATTAAAATGGATTTCAGAATTGTCTCATAGGAAAAATAAAAATGAATTAAAAAAATGACTTTTAAACGTATTCAAGAATGTCATTAATTCACATCCTATGTCGGCACTTATGATACAATGTACGCCTTCTATGATTTTCATAGATGGACTTTACTCATTCAAGATCTTGAGCGTCTCTCTCTCTCTCTCTCTCACGCACACGCACACACACACACACACACACATATGTGAATATCCATCCATACACCCAAAAATACAATACCATGTTATCCATCTACCCACATTGCTGGGCACTCAGACAAATCTTTCGACATGTAAATGTTACGTCACTATATATCATGTTTTCATGACATAACATAATGAAAAATGTTTCACATGCCAAATCTGTAAACAATGTGCATTAAAATTGAGTTGTTTCATATTTTATGTGAATTTGCTACATCATACCATCACTAAATGAACACATCCAATTGTATTGCATAAAAAGGTTTTCATATTTTTTGAATTCAAATAACCATCAATATATTCCCTTTAGTCACTCCAGTCGCTCCCATCGTAGGAATAATTTCCAATTTGACTTTCTGGTATTGTACATATAAACTTTTATTTTCACCCAAAATTACCACGTAAAAACTTGTGTTGGCTCACATGAGTGAAAATGATGCCAGTCTATAAACTAGCTGTACTCAATTTATTCATACAGTCATGTAAGTGATGTTGCCAACATTTGAACCATTATTCTTTGACAAATACAGTTTTGTAGTTTAAGTACCTTGATTTAATTCCTATAACTAAAATTTTATTATAAGCACTGACCTGAATTTTTTTTTTTCAATGTATGAGGAATACACTTAATGCTGACTGGTGCATACACAGGAAAAATAAAATTAGTTAAATGCTTCAACAAAGACACAAAATGTTTGTATATGTACATACACACACTTCAACATACAAAAACAAAAAGTAAATATATGTAAAGCTACCTGTATTTGTAGACCAAATTTTAAAACTACAGTCCAAGGAACAGCTTATAATTATTTTTTCTTCTGTTTCCACTCCAATTAGTTCACCTTTAATTAAAGAAGATGAATTACTTACAGAAATCATACATAAATGGACAAAATAGACAAACTGATAGAAACTTTTAAACAAGAGATCCCAGAGGGATCTTGGTGCCCACCATTGAATGTGCTATGTCTGATCTATGATAGACTGTTCTTTTCTCTTATTTAATCTTATTTTTGTGTCTCAACATTGAATTTGAACTTGAATCCATATTTCTGTGAAATTTTTTTTTTCACAAGATCATAGTGAAACTGAACATGAACTGAACATATTACATTTTCACAGAGAATGAAATTCAACATGGCCACCTGCCAGCATTGTTGGATTCTGTTCCTTCTGGAAATGTAATATGCACAACTAGACCTCAAACTTCAAGGCAACCCTCATGTCAAATTTCAATGAGATCCCTACATTATTTTTTTTTAAAAATATAAATGGTATCAAACATCCTTTGGTCAAAATCTAAATTGGAAGCCTGTCAGCCATGTTGGATACTGATCTCTCTGAAAATGTAATATGCCCAAATAGATCTCAAAGGGAAACTTCATGTCAAATTTAAACAAGATCCCTTCAGTACTTAATGAGAAATAGGGGTAACATACTTCCATTGTCAAAATCCAAGATGGCTGCCTGTCAGCCATGTTGGAATCCAATCTCTGAAAATGTTATATGCACCACTAGACCTCAAAATCCTATATGGCCTACAATGGACTATCTTGGATTTTGACCAAAGGAAGTTTGTTTCCGTAACTTCTCAGAAATGATTGAAGGGATCTCCTTGAAATTTGATATAAAGGTTTCCTCTAGTTCAGAGAGATCAGAATCCAACATGACCCACCGACTGCCATATTGGATGAAGGTTCCCCTTGATGTGCAGTTGTGCATATTACATTTTCAGATTGATCGGAATCCAACAAGGTCGAAAGGTGGCCATCTTGGATTTTGACCAAAGTTTGTTACCGCTTCTTCTCAGAAAGGACTGAAGGGATCTCGTTGAAATTTGATATGTAGGTTCACCTTGACATCTAGTTGTGCAATTTACATTTTTAGAAAGATTGGAATCCAACATGGCCAACAGGTGGCCATCTTGGACTTTGACCAAAGGATATTTGATTTCAATATTTCTCGGAGGACTGATAACTCATTGAAATTTGACATGAAGGTACCGCTTCAACAAGATAAATGGAAAAAAATCTTGATATATGGACAAACTGACAACAGGCAAATGACCCAGATAAACAGACAAATAACCAAATAACCAAACAGACAAATAACCAAACAGACAAATAACCAAACAGACAAATAACCAAACAGACAAATAACCAAACAGACAAATAGACAGACAGACAACTGGATAAACAGACGAATGAACAAACAGATAAGTGGACAAAAAGACAAATGGGCAAAAATACAAATGGAGAGAGAAATGGACAAATGAACAGACATACTACTATATATATTGGACAATCATAGAAATGGACAACATACAACAAGACAAATAAAAAAACCAAAAATATCCCCTGATGTTCCATTTCTGGATCATACTCGGTGTGATCTTGAATTAAATTAGCTAGAATTATCATTGGATGGAAAACAAAAATAAAACATAATTAGTTACAAAATAACAAAAGATCCCAGAGGGATCTTGGTGCCCACCATCAAATGTTCTTCATTTGATCTATGTCAGACTGTTTCTTTTATCTTATTTTGTTGCTAAACAATGAATTTGAACTAAAACCTAAATATCTGTCAAATGCTTTCTCACAAGATTATAACAATACCAAACATAATTAGCTATAATCAAAGATAGCTTAACCATACTTGTCAACCTCTAAATGTGAAAATGCTGGTCATGACCTGCATTGAATAAAACAAGAATTACACATAATTATATGTCTCGCTGGTCCCGACTTTGATATCAAATGCAGCAAAGTATATATTTCAGGGGCTTGGACAGGTCCCCCCACATACACTACTGAATGTGTTTTCCCATAACAATCAGTAATATACATGGTTTATGGGTGGACTATCAAACGTTTTTAAGCTGTAAGCAAAGATATAAATTTCAGGGGATGGGGCAGGATCCCCATATGCACAATTAAATGTGTCTTCCCATAACAATCAATAATATATATGATTTAAGGGTGGGGCTGTGAATGGTTTGAAAGTTATAAGCAAAATTATGAATACAAGGGTAGCTCCAGTGTGTGGCAAGGGTTTTGAGTAGTCGTGCCGCACGTTAAATCACCTATGACTGACTGATCCAACCCACCCTAACCTCAAGGAGAACTTATATGTCAAATTTCAAAAGATCCCTTCAGTACTTTCTGTAAAATAGTGATAACAAACTTTAATTGTCAAATCCCAAGATGGCTGCCTTGGCAGCCATTTTGTGATCTGATCCACCTAAAAATAAACAGTGCACAACTAGACCTCAAGCTGAATGTATACGTCAAATTTCATAAAGATCCCTTCAGTACTTTCTGAGAAAAAGCGATAACAAGAACTGTTTAAAGACGAACGACGGACGAGGGACCACAGACGCAAGGCGATTTGAATAGCCCACCATTTGTTGATGGTGGGCTAAAAACTAATAATGCATTTATTTACCATTTTGAACAAGTATCCTGTGTGTATTGATGAATCTGTACATGTCCCTACATGTAAAACCATAATTAAGAGAATAGAAAGCTACTGTATTATAAAATGTAAATCCAAAACTTAAACAAGACAGACTGCCTGACAAATGCAGACAACTCCTATAGTCCCCACCATCCTGGTTTCACTGGTAGGGGTTAGATTTCTATAGATTTCAGTACCAGATAATGCTATATCAGACAAGATACTATAAATTCAGAATAATGAATAAGATTCAGAAAAAAAAATAAACTGCTACCACCCACTGTTCGCCTATCTGTGTTTGCAATAAAACTCCCGGTGATGACTGATTACTTTATCATCATTTCTGAGTTGTTTTACTGTCGTAACTAAGTAAGCTAATAGAACACTGACATCAAGAAAAATCTCATTTAATCTGCCTAATCAGCAGGTCTGATACACTTCAATATGTACTCTTAAAAGTGTCACTGTGTCATACAGTAGTTTACCTGAGTTGTGTACTTTTTCATTCAACAAGAAAAACATTTATAAGAGTACAGGATCTGAGAAATCATTCACCAATAGTACTTGGCTGAAGTTCTGCCATAATTTTAACCCTTTCATCCCTAAGTATATAGATGGTATGATCTGTTCTATTGTTAAGACCAGTCCATTATGGTATGTAGGGTTGAAAGGCTTAAGTTACTTTTGTGGTGAAATTGTTTTTACCAAAAGAAGTATCTCAAAACCATTGCAGAATTTCGGACTACAATGGCCTTCATATGATCTTAGCTTTTATGTTGATGTTGAACCTCAGTGAATCAACCAATTGCTGTTTTACATCGCCAGGGGGATCGCAAGGTGTACACAGATACGCAGTTGCATACACACCAAATTCTCAAAACAAAAAACAAAAAAATTGGGAAAATACTCAGAGACAGCAAAAAATTGTAAATTTCAACAAACCCTGGAGCTTATGGGTCTCACCCCTCCCTGGTATCACTATGGCATTAATTTAAGTGAAAATACAGACCTTTCTGAAGTATTCATTTTTGTTTAGCTATGCTAAGTCATGAGTTGTTCATATGACTCTTATACTGGATGTAATGGTAGAATTCCATCCAAGCCAAAAGGTGACCAATACTTTTGAATCAATTTGGGGAAACTGAGGAATAAATATAGGAAAACTGTGTCTTACATCTAATCTCCTTATCTTGCCATCAAAGTTAATTCAGACACCAGACAAGATCCTTTAACATACAAATCAGTTTAATTTGAATATCTCAGAATGAAAATTTGTAGATACAACATTTTAGTACATATACAGAGACAACGATTGCTCTAAATTGTAAATTACTGTAGATACTACACCACCCTGCAGGTACATCTATGTTAATAAACAATCCTGTAAGTTGATCTAACAGTACAGTTGCAAAGTGGCATATATAATGACATCCTCGTTAGGAGGAAATCTTCAAGTGTACCATATCTCCACAGGTATATGACCCCTGCAAAGTTAATTAATACACATGATTGGAATACTATATTGACTTATTTGCACTCAGGGAGAGTATGAACTTGTTGTGTACCTATGGCTTACATCATAAGACAAAATTAACAACTTTCATTCAAACAGTTTCACAGTATGTAATAAACTCCCACTGGCACTAACATTAACAATTCGTACATCACAATCTATTTTCATAGACAATAACCAATATGGAAATCTGAAACATGCATGGGGTTTAGGAAATTGAACTTTTACATATCTTTCAATTTCACAATTATCAATCAATGTAGTCTTTTTTTCTCTTTTTTATTTCTTTTTTTACATCTGTTATTATTATTTTTTTTCTCTAATATTTTTCAAGGAATAACTCACTGTATTACTTTTTCTTCAATTAAAAATTAATATCCGGAACAAATGTTGAAAATTCATATTTAACAAGCACTGAGAGTACTGATGAATCAATAAATGTCCTCTACCTGTGAAACATCATTATTTACTCATTATCCCCTGAAAATTAATGGACTCTTCTGTAAATCAATGACTTAGACCAGTCCAAATGTGTCTTTAGGGGTTAATGGATTAAAGCAGAAGTTTTGAGAACTGCCTTCTACTGGTTCAGATAACTCAGCTTGACAGTTACTCACCTGTCAATCACCATATCAATTCAAAATAAGCTTCAGTATGTATACTCTGTGGTTTATCAGTCTGTTCAGTCAAGTGAGGAATAACTTGGCATAAAAACAATTAAAAGTACTCGTAGGACTGTAGCACAGTTTATCTACCAAATGCACCCAAAGCACTGAAGCATTATCTGTAAGTGGGGATAGGTAAATGCTCACACAGTCAATAGTCCTGGTATGTGGTGGATGTCAAAAATCTTTGAGTCCATAAATGGTTAATCAATTTCAGAATATATATTTCTAGAAAAAAAATATTTATCATATCGCGGAAAATTATATAATTTCCAGATTCATATTTTCAACACTGAACGGACATGCTCTCAAACTGGAGATTGCTGCTCAACTAAATAACATATGCCCAGCTGACAGAAATTGAAGAAATATTATCAGTTTTGATATATTCATATTTCTGAATTACATTTTGAATTAAAATTATTTTAAGATGTCTATATTTGCACAAACATCTAGGAGACATAGGTCTTAGTTTTACTTGTTTTACTCATATCAAAAACTGTGGTAAACAGACAATCAGAATGTACACGAGTAAAACCAATGACATCACTTTTGTTGCAGAAATAAGACTGAAATACAATAAATAATAAAATATATTTTCCATTGACAAAGTATTGTTAAAAACTGTGATGTAAATGGCGACACGTTATTAGGAATGAGTCCGAAGTAAAAACAATAACAACATGAACAAGGTGTACGCCAATTCACAGTCCCTAAGATAGGGTAATATATATACAATGGGTATATTAAAAAGGTGTTACCCTAAAGCTAGTTTATTCATGAAGATTTTAAAATCACAAAACTGTGGCAAAAATCTGGTTGTATGATTGAAATCTAAATCTCGTAAACAGACAAGGAGATAATCAGACTAATAACCCAACAGAACCAAAAACAAGAAATCCAACCCCATATAATCTTGGATCATAAAAGCTGCTCAACTGCCATCCACTGTGATCAGTACTCACAAGTGTATGGAAGAATGATATCATAATCTTAACAGCATGATCGTCATCGTTAAACCACATTCCGAAATTGCTATGCTCTTTCCTACCCGTGGTTTCATGCCACTGAAATCACTTGTAACTAATGAATATTATTTATATGAAGTAGGTGTGTCCAATTTATCCAATTCAGAAATTGGTTAAAAGCCGCAATCTGATTGGTTGACGAATGTGAGCACTGTTTACTCCCATTAGATGAGGCTTCGTGAATATTAAAATCATATGCACGATTGATTTTGGTCGCATGAAATCATGGGAAGGAATTCCGGACCGAGGTTTTACAACGATGCGGCATAATGTACATGTGTTGCCTTGTTTACATGAATAGTGTTTTAAGCCACACTAACAATTTTTAAGTTACATGATGGCAGTCAGTTTTTAATGGTGGAGAATCTGGCTACAGTGTGCTTGGAAAGAGACCACTGACCCTCTGCAAGTAAATGAACAAACTTTCTCGAAAGAACCGCTTAGGTTCCAAACCGACTCATACCTAAACTGACATAAGAAGACAGACTTCATGGCTTATAGTGCAATGCTCTTACCACTCGACCACAGAGGCCAATCAACATGATTTGATAACATGATCAAAATCATTACATAATATTTATTTTGGTGACACAAGAATCATTCCAGTCAATATAAATGAAATTTTGCTTTTGTATTCAATTATTTTATCTGTGAAATCTGTATTGTTTAGTAAACAAAGTAAAACTTTATTGTATGTTTAATCTACTGGTGAAGAACAACATATCAAAAGTTAAACTGTTACTGATAATATGCATTAAAATTAAATACACTTTCATTTAGATAACAGTCATAACTGATAATATAGTGTTGGAAACTGTCACCACTCAGCTTAAAGGGTTTAAAGCAGAAAAACCATTAGTGTTTACATGAATCAGTATATACAAAGGGAGACAACTCATAATATAGTTGACAAGACCAAACTATATAATATACACACACACAGTGGCACCTAATTGGAGAGACCACTCTAATGAAAGACAACCTGTCTTTTAAGATGACATTCTGAACACCACTTGTTCAATAATCCTTTGAATAAACATCTCTTGTATAAAGATCACATTTCAGTGGCACACAGGGTGGTCCCTCACAACAGGTTCCACTATATATGTATATAAATATTATATATATTAAACATATATACATATATATATATATATGTTTCGAGAGTTCCAGAAAAGGACATTTCAACCGATATAGGTAATGTTCTTAATACTACACAAAACAAGGGATTTTGTTTTCGTAATTCATATGAATTTTGCCATAAACAATCCCCATACCTAATTTTCAAAAATAAAAACCCGTGTAAATACGTTATCTTTATTATGTATCCGATTTGGATAAAAACGATCGTCGACATATAAGGTATATAATGTTGCCGTAGCATTCACTACTGCTTCGGTACCACTTGATCTAAAAGTTAAACTACCACTTGGTTGTGACACTTGTACTCGACATCATAGTCTATACTACCTCTTGGTTGTGACACTTGTAGTTGACATCATAGTCTATACTACCACTTGGTTGTGACACTTGTACTCGACATCATAGTCTATGACGAATCTTTACACAGTTCTTTTTTTTGATAGCTCTTCATCAGGGCTCTAAGTACACCTTGACTTCTAGTCACCAAATGGTCACCTACTCAGATTTTTACTTGCCATGATCAGTATTTTGTTTTATCATACATGTAGCTAGGCCTATTGGCCTACCGTAGGCTATGTTGTCATAAATAAGTTCTTTTAAAATTCATGCTTATGTGATTTTTTAAAAAATATATTTATTTTGATCCAATAATCTTTGAGATTTCTCTGAATATTTATTTCTGCAAATCAACAATTTTTTTTATGCAGTGATAATCTTAATTTTGTTAATGGTACTTAGGCCTACACTGAACAAATTAAAGAAGGAATGAAGAAGGCCTACACAGAATTCTGCTTGATTTTCATGAAAAGAAATAAACATTCAACTGTCAGTCAACTTAGTTACCATACTCCATAGTTAAGATTAAATGAAAAACAGAAAGTAAGAAACAGCCTTATGTGTCAATGTTTTTATTTCAAGATTAAGACTGATTCATTGTCCAAATACTTATCTGACTACAACTTTTTAAAATGGCCACGGACATCGACGTTTATGATACTATGTAAGCCTGTGAAAGGATTCGCTTACATTCAGTGAAGAGTCATAAAAACAACTCTTTCAACCACTTCGTCATAAGAAATTCTGTTTAAAGATTTTTAATCTATTGGGTCACTGCCTGTTATATTTCTGGTATTACTAGCCGCTGTGCCTGAAAACTTGAAATCAATTAGCAAATTTTGCTTTCTTTTTGGTGTCATTTTATATGGTCACACGAAAATCTGGGGAAAAAAGCTGTAAATACCGAAATGGAATTGTGACTAAAATGGCACAAATCGTGAAATGAATTGTTAAAATTATAAAGCTAACTTATACTGATGCAAAGATCTGAATGTTTACATGTACGAAAATTGTTTTGCAGACGTGTCGATGAAACAAACAAGTAAATCTCAGTACCATGCCTAATGGGTATGTCATTGTTTTGTAACAGGCGAGAAAAATGTGCGGCCAGACCAGTATCAAACCCAGGACCTTTTTAACACTAGCAGGATGCTCTTACCAACTGAGCTATTCGGGCCTATACCCTGTGCACCGTTACAGTTTTACTGGGTTTTAGTGTATCCTACATTTAGGTTAAAATGGGCCTAAATCACGCTGTCTTAACAGGCATCAATCAGCAGAAAAGAAGCATTGTATGACTCAGATTGGTCAAAAACAGTTCGGGACCAACCACAATACAATATATGGATTCCAAGTACGATAACATTACACTTAGGCACTCCATTTATGGTCACTAAAATGGCGAGTTAGATTAATTTTTAGTCACCATTTATGATTATTGGTCGCATATGCGACCAAATTACTCCCCACTTAAACCCTGTTAATTAATTAACAATCCTGCCAATCACTACTCCATTAGGTCAGGGACTACTTGTCACCCGGTTATCAAAACACCTTTTGCTTAATCTTACAGGTAAGGATCCCGGTGTTGTTCAGGCTTACGGCATTGACTTTAAATCAATTCACCAGTAATTACTTGAACTTCAAGGTTTCGAGTGTGAAATACAAAGGAATACATTGACTTTGAGGTTTCAAGAACTTTGAGATTTTGACGTTCCAGAGATTGAGAGTTAATTTACTTAATTTATGAAGGAAAACAATCGGGATCTGTACAAAACTTCGAGGTTTCAATGAACTTCGAGGTATGTGTGTGTATATATATATATATATATATATATATATGTATGTTCCAAAAAAACAAATCAACACAATATACATCTTCAACATCAAAATAAAAAGTGGCCTTGTTTATGACTTCCATATAAGCTTTGTGCAAAATACTAAAATAACTGATAATGCGGTGACAAATGGTACAACTTGATATAATGTTATCAATACTAATGTATATAGCATGTTTTGGGACAGTGTAACCCCCCCCATGTCATCTCTTGACAAAAATAAAATTGGGCTATATTTTTTAAAATGTAAGTAATAGAGCTTTAATGTTTCATATATGCCATTTTTATGATCATCTCTTTCAGATGGTATCATGACCTTGGACTTTGTGACTTAGATAATGCCATTTGATCTATTTTTGTTTCCAAATTCACCATCACCTATGTTGTCTTCTGACAACTCTCGTTCATGTAGCTCTATGATATGCCTGGCTTGGAATGTTGTTCTAGTTGTAAGGACAAAAACCTGATATATTTTTTCCCAATCCAAAGTAGCTAGCAATTCCCAAAATACCAAGGAATATCCTGTATAACAACAACATCCTAAAGAGTGGCATGGTGAAGCTCAGAAAATGGGATAAACCTTGGGACCCTAATAAGGAACAGTTTTTATTTGAAGGTTTAAAGGAAATGTCAAAACTTACAAATTCTTGCAGCGATTTCCCTTGACAACAGAATTACATCGGTCACCGTTCCTGTGTGGCCCCCAAAACTTCTCACCTCTGTCAGGGACTCTAAATCCCACATTTTCACTGTTGTGTCACGGCTTAAATAAGAAAACAGAAGCTTTGAAGTTTTAAATAAAAAATTCACTTTTGCATGAATGTCACTACAGGTCTGTACCAAATTAAATTGGCAGATGTTTACATGCACATGGCGTCTAAATTGAATCATTACAAGGGTGACAGACCTGTTTTCGGCAACAAAACTTTAAAGCTACAGTAATACCTGAAATTACATTTTACCTGTGCATTTCTATTTTAGGAAAACAGACTGTATTGTTTTTATTTTTGACAGACCTGGATGTGCCACTTCACCTTGGTTGACATTTAGATAAATGTACTGCCATATATTTTTGAAATTTTTTTTATTAAATTATGGTAATTTTGAAATGCTTCACAATGTCACATGAGTAACTCAGTTGACTTATAAAGCTGTGAAATCTAGTCCCTTGTATCCCTAAAAATCATAATAGATCGGTCTAAACAATAGAAGAGAGAATTCCATCTAAAAGCTTAGAGGTGAAAGGGTTAATGCAATCTAATTAAAAACCAATCTCTAATCGCTCTCGTTTTCTGATATGTCGTATATAGGATCTAACACAATTCTTTATGGGGTCAAGTACAGTTGACCTTGTAGGTGTTTAATTCTCGACCAATGAAAATGCGACTTACACAATCTTGAAAGTGATCAAATGTCGAAACGATGTAAACAATTTTGAACATTTTAAACAAAGTATGAAAGCGCAGATTTGTTATAATAACCCTGTATAGGTTCAAATCACCAAAGATATTCTTAGAGTTTTTAAAATTTACTGGTCTTACCAGAAAAACTATCTGATAACTAGTCCAAATGACCAGTAGTTTTCCATTTCACTATAATTGTGTATATATACAGACCAGCAAAAAATTTATTTGACAAGTGAAATTCCTTTATTGACTGGTCCGGTTGACCAGTAATTTATTTTTATTTCAAAATGTTTGTATTCTGATGAAATTTTTCAGACTTATGGTTTCCTTTCTAATAAAATATATTACATCTCTTTGCCATTCATTTTTGTCAGTCCCATTTTCATTGGTCGAACATTACACACCTATAAGAAGTGTAAGTGACCCCATAGCAGATTGTGTTAGATCCTCTATGTTCCACATCAGAAAACAGGAATGGTGAGAGATCAGTATTTAATTAGATTGGGGTAAATTAAGCCTACCTTGCTGTCACAAGTGTTGAATCCTCTACAGCAGTAGCTGTAATAAGGTGATTGTGACCTTCTAAATCAAACACCGAGAAAATGCCTTGTCTCCAAAATTGTGTAGCTGTCTTAGAAGTGTTTGTATCTTGACCTGCAAAACAAATACTTTATATACACTGGTGCCAAAAACATGTATCTATCATAGTAAAATATTTAGGGCTTACCCTGTGAATGTTATACAAAAACTAACAGGATTTCCATGATTTCTCCTTCAGATATGAAGTTTAACATCAAGATGAAACATTATTTCTGATGGGGGAATAGCCGATACCCTGCCAGTTTTTGTAATAAGGTCACCCTAGTCTCATGCCTTGAACATTCTAAATTAACATTTACTGACAGAAACAACCAGAAATTTAGGTTTATGTTGGTCCTATGTTATTTATCAGTGATCAAATTACTGTGCTGAGAATATCAATGTGTTTAAATCAACTCTTAACTGACAAAGACAACATAGCTATAATCTATAGCTGTACCTGCCTTTGTGAATCATGTGACCACTGAGAATTCTGAGGGCCTCCATGGCTGAGAGGTGAGAGCATTGAGCTTTAAACCATGAAGTCTCTCACCTCTTGACAGCTTATGATCTATCTCCCTCATGCTTCTTAATTTCAGATGAAATTTTAAAACCATGGGTATCTGACATTTTCAGTAAAATGCAAAGTTTTACGACAGAAAAAGAAAAATATAGAATATCATAAAAAAATAAATAACAGAAATATCATAAAAAAAAAAAATAACAGAAATATGATAAGACTTACCTTGTTCAACTTTCCTCTGCTTTTTAGGGGATTGGCCAGAAACTTTTGTTTTACTTGACGATGATGATTTCTCCGTAGATTTTTCATGTTTCTCTTTTCTGATTGGCTGTCTGGGTGTTATCACTTCCGTACTGAAATGTGTGTTTGATACAATTGTCACTACATGACTCTGCATTGTAACATTTCAATTTACTTCATTACCCAATGATATAAAAATGTATGTATACATGTATCACATTGAACTGTTTCCGACTTACAAATGTCCAGGTTTTATCATTGACATCACAACTAAGCAATAGTTCACAGTTTCACCCCAGTCTGATGAACTGTTGACCAACTTTGATGTCACTGATTAAACTGTGGCATCATACAAGCACGACAGTGTTATATACAATTATTATTTTTGTAGTCGCAGTGTTTATAAAACATCTGTTAACAAGTAGAGTTGACTCTCGATACCCCGGAGTCAATGGGACCACCAAAAAACTTTGAGGTTTCAAGAGTTAAAGGTTTCGAAATTTCTGGAAATCGACCGATGTAGGTTCTTTATACTACATAAAATAAGGTGGGGTTGTGTTTAGGTAATTCCCATGCATTTTGAATTTTGTCATAAACAATTCCCGTACAAAGTTTTTAAACTTAAAAACGTGTAAATACTTTATATGTATAATGTATTTGACTGGGATATAAATGGTCGTCGACATATAGAAGTCCCGTAATGTTGCAGTAGCCTACTGTACAGCTTGGTCTAAAAGTTAAAATACTGCTTGACTTTGACATTTATACTCAAAATCGTACTCTATGACGCGTCTTTATACAGTTTTTCTGGGTTTTTTTTATCTTAATTTATTAACAACCCTGCCAATAACAACTCGATTTGATCAAGGTCTTATTGTTATCCAGTTATCAAAACATCTTTTGTTCAATCTTCAAGGTAAGAATCCTGATGTCCGTCTGCCTTACGGCACTGACATTTTATAAATTCATGGATAATTACTCGAACTTCCAGGTTTCGACAGTGAAATATAAAGGAATATACAAATCGGGACTTTGAATTGACTTCGAGGTTTGATGTTTGAGAGATCGAGAATTAATTTACATGATTAATGAAGGAAAAAATCAGGACCTGTATGTAACTTTGAGGTTTCGAGAACTTTGACGTTTCAACGTACAAGCCATCGAGAGTTACCAGTATTTCATTATTCGGTAATGAAACAGTTGTTTAATGGGTGTTTGGGTCAAAAATACTGTCCTGTAGTGTCGGGTAAATCGCTGCTAATTGTTACCCTAAGACTAGTGGGCTCGGGTTACAGTTTTCATGTGACTTCCCTGTGAGGGGTTTATTTTTGCATGCCAGGCCTACCGTGATGCAGAATCTTAGATTTTAGTCTAATCCACCAGACCTTTTACTTCCAGTTCATGTGCCTTGCACTTAGCAAAGAAACAGTCACTACCTTTTTAAATTCCTTCGTATAACAGCTAATGGAAATTAAACTTGGGACCTTCTGCTTGCGAGATGAATGCTCAGGTAGGATTCAGATTGAGAATAAGACCTGACCTTCAAGCTTGCCCGTTTTATATTCTAAACAAGGAGTTATCGAGCCAGTAGATATATTTAAAGGATATAAACATATAAAGATTGATTTACAATCTATTACCTCAGCACGTCTGTTTCGTCATCACCATGATTGTTTTCATTTCTTTCCTCAAAAAGTTGTTCTACTTTTGGATTTGCTTCCACCGATTCAACATCAATCAAAGAATCATCATTTTCATCTTCTGGGGTTATCATAGTCACTTCAATGTTTGAAACATCTAGCTTTTGAGACTGCTTTTCTATTGCTTTACAAAAATAAACAAAAAAAATGACATAAATATATAGGAAAGAAGTAAACAAAGAGTAACTATTTACAAGGAGTAAAATATACATTAACATGTCATCCAGAAAAACAAATACAAAAAGCTACATCTTTGTTTCCCATATTTCATTATTTTTGCAAACATTACATGATTTATAATTGACCAACAACAGAATCAATCTTAAAAGAGACAACCTCCTCATTATTAATGTACGAGTTCAGTGGATTCTGTCATAAAAGACCACCTATGTAATTGAGACAAGTAGTAAATAAATCAGCTCAACAATTAAAGAAAACATACATTTTTATAATTTCATCTAAATTGTTAAATGCAGAAAAACATTTATTACAGTGAATCACAATGGCATATTTGACTGTATTTCAATTTCAGCAAGTACATTCAGGCCTTTTTCTATAGTTTCCACAGGGCCAAAATTTGGCCCCATTCCCAATGCAAGATATGTGGGTTTTTCCCAATATGATGACAAAAATTCTGGCGTAGAAGCTGGTGTAGAGGCCATGATCAATTGGGAAGATAAATTAATGTAAGCGAAATTGCATTTAAAAATGAGATCCATTTCCATTTGTGCAAACAATTTATCCCAATTTGACACAAATTAACTTTAAAATCCCAATTGTGTCACCAATGGCATTTCCCAAAACTGACAGAAAAAGGCCTGCATTTGTATGCCTGACAATTTGTAAGTAAAAGTGTCAGGTAAAGATGTATGCCACATTTGATACTCTAATGCTTTGAAAGTGATTATACATACAACTGTCCAATTCGAGTTTGGAACTAACATCAGACTGTGTAGAGGCTGTTAATGTATCCCCATCATCATCAACAGTTGTAGCCAGAAGCTCCAGTAAACTCTCTCTTATTTTTGTCTTCTTTGTTAGCTATGTAAAACAAAATTAAATTGTTTTCGTTAATAATAACTGAAAACTACAAATTTGACAAATTTTGAATTCACACTTGTTGTTTGTTTTTCATTTACAAGCAATATTTATCTACATTTGTTCTCAAACATCTCATCAAGAACTTTGATGGCTGCAGGTAAAGTCCCATTAATTCAACTAACGCTCTAGACTTGACACTGGTGAAAAAAGATGTTTATTAACTCATATCCCCCTGAAAAAGAGTGGACGCTTCTGTAAATCAATGACTTTGACCAGTCTAAATGTGTCTTTAGGGGTGAATAACACTTGGTCTAAGACAATTGAAAAGTGCATACCATGTAGATATCTAGGGATGATAGGGTTAATTTTAACCCCTCCTTCATAAAAAAAAAAATTACAAGCATACCTGTCAAGTCTACCGATTTCGGCGGTAGTCTACCAATTTTTCTATTCATCTACTGCTTGTCTACCGCTGAGAAAAAATCTACCGATTTCTACCAATTTTTCTAATTTTCAACCGATTTTCTATATTTCTACCACTTCTTGTCCATTTTCCAGCAATTGGTAGACGTTTTTGTCAGGATTAAATGTTCTAAATAGTAATTTTTAGTATATTAATTGGCGACAAACAATAGCTTGAAATTTCTAGCACCTCCATATCATTGAAGTATTAAGACATCTATTCTGTTATATAAGTCCCCTATATCTTCCAAATAATCATGAAGAAAAAGTACTAACAACCCTGTTTATTAATTAATGTCATTAGACCATACAGAGGTATCATTATCGGACGTGTGCTGACGGTAATTACATAATGACCTGTACTGTGCACAGGTACCTAATTTACAGATTGATTACCTGTATATTAAACTTCCACACCTATAATCACTATCCATATGTTGTCCTATATACAGTTGTCAAAGATTAACATAATTTATGTTATATTAATTTCATGCAGCTTCTGTATCAATCCTCAATGATTTTAAAAATTTAGTTGAGAAATATTGAAGCGAGATTGTGGTGTCTTCTATGATGTTCGCACTCCGCATACTATACAGTGTTATACATGTATCTTAAATTTCTGATGATTTCAATACAAAAATGATGTTTTATTTCATTTACATAATATTTTATACAAAGATAATAATATCATCTTGTAACACATTGAATTGAATTAAATAAAATGTCAGTAATGACAGTAAACACATTTATATAACTTCAATAATCTTTTTTTCTTTTTTAAAGCAGATTTGATTTTTCTTTCTCAAATCTGATTTTTTTTTTAGTGAACTATTTAGTCATCATTTGTTGTTTTATCTTATCAATTATTGAAAAAGGTACAATATGAAGATAAAAACCTTCAAATAAATATTTGGGTATGCAAATATTTTGGTAATAAATGTTCAAATAAATGTTCAAATAAATGTTCAAATAAAAAATAAATAAATAAATCAAGCCTTTGACTTTAAAAATTATCATACTTTCAAATATTTAGCAATCAAACTGAGATCACATTTCTTCCAGGTAAGTCTAGTTATTTATTTTCTGCATTCCAACTGTTATATTAGAAAATTCAGAATTTAGTACATTTTAAAATTTGTTATAACAAATTAAGATATACTAAATTTTAACATTCTAATATAATACAATGACCATAACATCATTTTGAGTCGCACAAGCTGTGTGTGCACATGTATATATTACATGCATTAAAACTTCAAAATAAAGCCTATATCTATTCCTTATAAATTTCAAAGTCGACTAGAAAATTAAAAATATTTGTGATATATATATCATCAATATTGTTGACAATAATTCCCTTAACTCCTGTACCCTCCCCCTTTCACTTATTTCGATGCAACTGGTACACGCATATATATGAGAATGACAACGCATTCCTAAAAAGTTTGACCATTGTATGCATTTTCTACCCCAGACAAATTTCCTAATGCTGACAGATATGTACAAGTACAAAATATAAATACATGTACTGGATAGAGGGCCACTATAAAATGTATATACATGTACTGGATAGCAGAGACTACAAAATGTGTATATCTATATATATATATATATATATATATATATATATATATATATATATATATATATATACATATATATATATATATATATTTATATATAATATATATAATATATATATATATATACACACATTAGATTATACATTATATTATTGGATTTTATTTACAGGAAATATTTTGGTAATATTTTGTTTGTGGTTCGAAAGTGTCATACATTTGCACACATCCTGGAGTGGAGGTAAACGTTCACAAATTCGTACTGCATTGACTTTTTACACAAACCTATTAAACCATCACTTTTATGCCAAAATATAATTCAAAATGATTATTTCCACATTTGTTACCTGAAGCAAAAAACATTTATCTACAGTATTAGACATAATGGTATGATGTTCTGTGTAGTTTTAGGTGGTTTTCGGTAGTTTTATGTGGTTTTGAATAGTTTTTGGTAAATCGTGCTGGTGACATGTCGATAGTCCGACGGTCCGATAGTCCGACGGTCCGATAGTCCGACAGTTAAATCTCATGGCTATCAAGAGGATTAAACAGAACAAAAAGTCACTTAAATATTTGACGCAGTGTTGCTGCTTTGTCACCACGCAATTTGTAAATAACTTTTTAAAAGCCCATCTTATTGGGTTCAAACCCATCTTTTCTCCATTAAATTGGTCAAATTGTGTCTTAAGAATTAAGGGAACGGTCATCCCAAACATTTTCCCCGTATAAAAATGGCGCTGAAGTTTTTTTAAAATAATTCTCACTGATTTTGAAATTTTTATTAACCGTCGGACTATCGAACCGTCGGACTATCGGGATGTCCCCATCGTGCTACCCCAATTAATGTGACTCTGACTATATATCCCCTCGATTTCCATGTCAAACAATATCAACTGCTGATATTACCAGGTATCTATTCAAGTGCTGAAAACACCTGGGGCCCAATAATCAAGCGCCGAAAATACTATAAATCGTTTCAATAGCCTATTTATCAGTTTCACTTTTATTTCACGTCATCACTTTACTCTTTTCAACTTTGTGAACTTTCGTTTCTATTACTTGTTGATGCAAGATACAACAACAAATGTTTGGGGACACACAGAACATTAAATTACTTTAAGAAGTTCTTCGTCCGTTAAATCTCTGTCTTTCCGCTCAAGGCTTTCAATTTGTCGTAACTTTTTTCTTAGTTTTCTTATTTCTAATGCATCTCCAGTTCTTGCAGAAGCCATCTTTACTGTGGCCTCTAGACTTTACTTTCTTACTAATGGTAAACCTAAAAAGTATCTGAACAATTAAACGGATGCAAAGGTAATCCCCGATAGATGTCGCTTATAAATTTTTATTTCCGGATCAACTGAAGTGGACACCCATCACAATACAGAAATAACAACATCTTAGATTGCGCAGTCAACTCCCGTGTTTGAGACATGTGATGAAGTTCACAGATGTACCGATTAAGGAAAAAAGGTTCATTTACTTAAACTGTCTTTATTTGATGGCGTCTTTTACTAATATAACACTGAAAAAATTACGTTTTTGTTTTGTAAGTTTTGTTTACAAAAAATGAACAAAGTTAATCAGCCCTCTCGACTATTTTATTGATAATGAAAGTGATTAAAACTTTGATTTAGGTCAAGTTGAAAATCGTTTTAGTTAGTATTTCTTTAATGGATCGTTTATGAAATTCACTGTATTCATCCCCAGATTCCTTGTTTTACATTATTATGCTCACTGATTACCCTTTGTTTACATTGTGGTTTAGCAGTAAACAGGCCAGGTGATTTGACAAATATAATGGATACAGTATTAACTATTATAAACGTTCTTGCCAAATAAAATTCTCAACAACTTGTGCTATTATACCCAATATTTCTGGTTTGTCAGAGAATTTGTTTCTTCTTGTTACATGTTCCACACCAGTTTGCGAGATAGGTCGCTTAAAAGAGGTCTTACTAATTAGATCCTTATGTACGCTATAGTTAGACTTACTTGTAAGTGTATTATTGAGTAATTGACTTAATTGTTTTATAATCTGAAAAATTGACTCCCAAGATGTTGCTGTAAAAGGGAGTTCACTCAGTGAAGAGTGTTTGACTCACTTCATCATTGGGAAATTATAGGTGAAAGAACAGCGTTACCACCGTGATGTAACGACTCCAACAGGACAATCTGCCAATCGGACAACAAAAGGCTTTATTGACCATAATGCATTGTGTACTCAACAGCTACATTGATGATCCATCAACCCAATGGAGCTTGTTAGTGCAACAACAAAGGGGCATTTTCAATGCTACCTGCAACCCGTCAGGTGTCTGCCATGCAGAGACCTTCCAGGATTCCTCCTTCCCATAAAAATAGCCCATAGTTACATATACATGTATCATCATCTACATGTATAATATGTTTATATACATGTACTGGGGTTTGTGAATCAATTTGTGCACTGTGGATGTGTCAATTGACTCAGCCTAGCATACATGCCATACATCTCGGCTGGACACCTAATATCCTGTTCCAGTAAAATTAACTTCTGTCCCAGATTCCAACTGTTTCGGAATTCTGTCCACATGAAGTCTCAAAGTCCTCATAATTACTAATTAGCAAACATCCAATTATCAGCTGGTTGACACTTTTACAGGTAATAGTCTATGGGCATATTAATTATTAAGGGTGTTAATGATTATATAACATCATGTCGTCTACTGATTGGCAGTTAATTGTTGATAAGACTGGGCTAAGACTAAGAGAGTGTCAGTGTGTGTATATCATGTAACACGCTTGGATCATCAATGATTAGAAGCATGATACCAGTCATCAAAAATAGTTATTACAACATTTTATATTTACGATCTCAAAAGATATTTGTAACGTTCTGCAACAGCAACAAAATAACCAAAATATTGTTATTTTATTTATAATCAAACATGCAAAGCATTTACCTCAAGGTCTAAATTGTCACAAAGCAGATGTATTGGCAGACGTACTTCCGGAAGTAGTATAAAAAACGGAAATGGACTGGACCAGACTGGTATTTAAATTATGGAAACTTAATTTTTTTTAATCATAAACAAAGTTGTTATGTATTGTTCAACTGGTACGTGTATAAACATGCAAAATTCATACAATATATATTTAAAAGGCATGCAGTTGGTTAAGTAATTAAACAAAACAAGGAAAACATTCAGAAGTTATAAAAACTTTGATTCAAAATCTCCAGCTTAAAAATTAAAAATCACCAGTTGTGGCGTAGCAGTTGAACTGATTTCTGTCACCTGTATGCCTTAATACACATGTAAAAAGACTGGCTCAGGAAACTCAACAATGATATTATACATGGTCATGGCATAATGTCATGTAAATGCAACATTTCTGGAACATGCTACCAGTTCATGTTCCAAAAAGTGTATTAGTCACTGCGACAAAGCTTGCAACATGTAAAATAAAGAATTGAAAACAATTTTGTATTTATTTAACAGCTGAAAAGAGAATTTAAATGTGTCCCAGAAAGTGTCACAGAATTTTGTGATATTTGTGCCAGAAAAATGTTATTTATCCCAGAAAAAATCCCAGAATGACTTCAGAAAAATATGGCATGTATGGCCTAATGCAAACCTTGCTTTGACTACTATTAAGTAAATAAGTACAACTAAATTTGGTGTAGAGGATATTATTTTTTCTATTGTGTGATAAAAAATTACCAAATAAACAAATGTTTATACATATATGTGATTCAATGATACATGTAATTCAGAATGTCAAAACCTTCAACAACAAAGTACTCCATCTCTTAATGGTTATGTAGGTCCCGAGTTTTTCTTCATAAAACATGTGAATTAAATCTCAGTTTCCCTAGAGATTCTTGAAACCTTGAGGTTAAAATCATTAAATTTAAATTCTTTTGAATTTGTGTCACCTGATTGACCCACTCAGAAAGCCTTGGCACCATTTTTAAGGTAATTTTGTTGCAGTTTTTCCCTGAAAATTTTCAAATTTAAATGCATTGTATCTCAAAAATAAAAGAATATTTGAAAAAAGTTGCCTACTGACAGATAACCTTCTAAAACAACTTGTGATAAATAACTGAACAAATAATTCTTTAATGATGGCAAACTTATAGAGCGTTATGTTGCTTTATCATACTACATGTATATACATGTATGTATGCTACATACAACATGTACCGGTACACACAATTTTAAGCAACTTGATTCTGATGTATCATTATAATTTGTTTATTTGCTTAGTATTTGCAGGTCAGACTGCTGTTGAAATTGCCAGAGAAAATGAATTAAAGCTACAGTTGACCAAAGAGCTATCAACAGCTATTCGCAATCTTCAACATGAAAATCTTGAAAATAATGAACCAATCGTAAGGTGTGAGGCATTAACTACTTTTTTTTTTTAATTTCCTGTAATGCATGTTTACATCTTCAGGCATTGAATATTTACATCAACCCTACCTATGATGCATTGTCTGGCTTGTCAAGTAAGTTATATTGTAATTGATGATGGCCAGTTTTTTTATGATGGAGGAATGATTCTGGTTATAATGCAAATAGGAGAAACCACTGTCCTTCCACAAGTAAATTGGCTAACATTCTCACACAATCAGCTTTTGTTCCAGTGATGCTCAAAACTGCACTGATTAGATTAGAGACTCCATAGTTTAAAATACTGACCACTCAGCTATGGAGTTCTTTCAACTTCTCACTGGTGAATCATCAAGGCAAGTACAGCTATCAGCTATAGCTACATTGTACAGTATGTGGACTTTTGTCAGTAAATAATTGATTTACACAATGATACAGCTCGATCACCTCGACAATGGTTTGAATCTAACATTTTGAGAAACTGAAATATTGAAGGAAAGTTTGATAGTTTACATTTTTATAAGTGGAATAATGATGTTCATTAGGTGGTTACATTGTAAACAAGTTTTTAGAGCATTTCTTAAACTGTCTACGTATTTATAAAATCACAAAAAACAAAATGAAAAATGTCACTTTTGTTATCACTGCATTCTTTCTCAAGGCAAAGAAACAAGCAACAACAGCAAACATTTTTTATAATTACAGTGGAACCTGTCTTGAGAGACTACCCCATCTGCCACTGAAATGTGGTCTCTGAAGACAAGGTGGTCTCTCAAAAGAGGTTATATTTAAAGGATTATTTAACCAAGTGGTTTTCAGAATGTGGTCTTAAAAGACAGGTGGTCTTTCAAAAGAGGTTATATCAAAGGATTATTTAACCAAGTGGATTTCAGAATGTGGTCTTAAAGGACGAGTGGTCTTTTAAAAGAGGTTATATTTAAAGGATTATTTAACCAAGTGGATTTCAGAATGTGGTCTTAAAGGACGAGTGGTCTTTTAAAAGAGGTTATATTTAAAGGATTATTTATTCAAGTGGATTTCAGAATGTGGTCTTAAAAGACAGGTGGTCTTTCATGAAAGTGGTCTTCCACTGTATAAGAAACAGGAAAAAGTATTGCTTACATTTATCATAATATCAGATTAATTTATCAAATGTGTCAGTGTTTTCATTTCACCTAAAAAACTTTATAAAAGCATCTCATGCATATCAAAGAATTTAAGACTATAAAAATCTTTTTATAGCACTGAGCCCGCCAATGCCATATGCAATGTACTGGAAGCCATATTTCTTCATGGTTGTAAGCCCCCTGTCTCCAGGAAGGTAAGATGTAACATTTACGTAATGTTTTCAGTTCTAAATCAATCTGGTTGTGTCATTTATGTTAAGCCCCTGTCACACATTGACGATTTAGCCAGTGTATGCCAACGTGTGAGAAACTTGGTTAATATGCTGGCATATGTTGGGTAAGTTGTAAGTATAATTGTTTTGTACAAGTTAACAGCATGCTTGTATACACTGGCATAAGTTGAAGTAATGCAAGATTGTCCAAACCTTTTGTGCATGCACAAAACTTTTTCAGCATATGCCTTTGTTTGAGCCATACATTTCATATACTCTGGAGTAAGTTGTAAGAACACTATACAATCGTTAACACATGTTCCGACCTGTTGACTGTAAATGTCCATAATATCCAAAATTACAGCAAAAGTTCGATGAATGCCAACATTTATGAATTGTTGATAAGTTTTTCATAGGCCGGCATAAGTTCAACAAATCCTTGATGTGTGACAGGGCTATAGCGAAAGTTTGACACATGCCAATGATTTATGACTATTTCATACATCGATATTCATTTGACAAATCGTTAATGTTTGACAGGGCCTTTAGAAGCATGGTATATCCCCATATACAGATATGATTGGTTAATAAAATATCTAATATAGGCATCATATCAACTGAAAATGCCCATAAATTTGAATTATTATGGAAATAGCATCTTAATTTCTGGGTACCAATAGATAAATGTCTACTTTACATATGATATTCTTTTGTGGTGTTCAGTTGCAGCATGATGAACATGTGATACTAGATTTTACATTGATGTTATAATAACAAACAGTCAACTCCATTTATAACAAGACGGTATATAACACAATACCGGTTACAGCGAGGATATATCTCTTTCTGTGCATTTCTTACATTACACTATTTGAAACCAAATAATGAAACTGGCTACAACAAGGTTTATATCTCCCTTCCACTTCATAATAAGTGGAATTGACTGTGTTTCACACACTAAAAAATTCAAACGATTTCATGTTTCCACATTACTGTATTTCTCAGCATACAGTTGGTGAGACTGTAGTTATGTTGCCTTTGTCAGTAAAGAGATGATTTACTCAGTGATACAAGAATATATGTTGAGTTTCCATGTAACAATGTACTTATATGTCCTCTCAACATACAGGCTTTAAGCAAGGTGTTTGTAAATCTATGGAGATGTGCATAGGATCATTTATAGTTGCCAAATTTTTTGTCTTTACCATTTCAGATAGCTAGTTATATGGGGATCACACACGACAATGGATCACAGCCACTTGTAAGTATGAAGATATATAAGATAGGATAACATTGTAGACCAAAATCGTGGGCATCATTGACTACACATAGGTGTCATATACATCTTACGATTCTTAGAATCTGACATGAAATATGCCAGATGCTGAAATGACATATGCCAAATGTAGACATGACATACACCAGATACTGACATGACATATGCCAGATGCTGACATGGCATATGCCAGATGCTGACATGGCATATGCCAGATGCTGACATGACAAATGCTAGATGCTGACATGATATATGCCGGATGCTGACATGAAATATGCTGGATGACATGACATATGGCAGTTATTGACATGACATATGCCAGATGCTGACATGACAAACACCAGATGCTTACATGACATAATGGACCAATTAATGGGAACCTAATTGGACCATTTAATAGTCAAATTGATGTAAAACAGTTATTTTTTATATAAGTCACATTGGTAAAGTTGTTGTAGTTATTACCAAGGATACTTATCAACATTCTTCTGTTGGCATGGGGGGAGGGGTATTACAGATAAAGTGTTACTTACATTTTTCAGGTCCACATCTTCTTGTCTACAAGCTAGAAACGATTCTCAATAGTACCATTATGTAAATAAGGGGAGGGCACTTATAGGGACATGGGGCCCCTTAATGGGTTGAATACGGTAATTAAATAATCCTTTAAAAAACCGTCTTTAAAGGGATCACCTTTCTTCAGATGCCAGGTTTGATTGTTACATTGGCTGTTCTCTTGTGATAGATTTCACTGTACTTAATTTCCATCAAATTAAGGACATATACATCACTAAAAATTTTGCAAACTTACAGCAGATTTCCTCATATAGACATAAAACAGGCCCACATTGTTTATATGATTCTTTGATGAATATACCATGGGTTCTTGCCTAAAGAATACCTTGCTTAGGAAACCAACCTTGCATTTTAAGACCGTAGATATTTATTCTCATAAACTTTTCTTGATAAATCAATAATTTCTTTTAAGAGATCTCCTCGCTAATCAGACCACTTTCAATCAGTCAGAAATGTAGTCCTAATAGTGAAGTTTTACTGTAGTTATATTAGATAGCAATTCATATAATGTAGATATACATATACACTGTACTTTTCATTACTTTCAAGAAGATGATATTTTTGTTATTTCAGAATTTTTGGCAGTTTGTGGAGCATTTTACTCACAGTGATGTTACTGCACAGCTGAAGAGGCTTGGTCAAATTACTACAGAGATAGGACTATCCAGGGTATAATATTAATATGTTTCTTTTCTAACCTTTCATCCTTTCTCTTTCATTTTCTGTCCACTTGTCACCTTTTTAGGAGTTGTTATATAACAACATGTGTAATGACAGTCCATTGTTGCTTAATTCTTGGGACTATCCTGGTATTAGTGATAATTAGGTATTTCAGTTAATGCTTTCAAGCTAGAAAATATGCTGATATACAATTTCAATTTTTTTTTAAGAAGAATAAAATATTTTGGTGAATTTGAAATCCAGTTTAATTTAAATGATCTTTAAATGAAAGCATGTAAATTCTAATTCTAGATATTTCTATTTTGAAATGTAGCACATCAATGTTGTGTTCCCTCTTCAACACTAAATTGGATCCATTATTTAAAAGAAAGAGAATTTTTCTCCATTCCTCACCAGAATCTTAAGCAAATCACAATTTAGATCTATTATATATAACTTTGCTCGCTCCCCCATCTTTTCTAAAATGTCTTTATTTAACTTTCAGGCATGGATAAGAGTTGCACTTAATGATGGCTTGATGGCAAGTTATGTAGATGCAATGGTTGCGGACAAGAAAATTCTTGAGTATATATACATTTAATCTATAACTGTTCCTCTGAACTTGTGAGAAATCATTTTTATTTTTCATATCTTTCTGTTTTTCATTTCCAGTGTTTTGGCAAAGTAATTCTGAGTAATTTGCATCTAGTACCAAACAGTGTCATAAATTCATGATTACAAGAGTAAAACATTTTGTCAAGTTCAGTTTCAGATTTTGTTGTACTCTAAGTTCCCGTGTCCATGCTCAAGGCACAATTCTAACTTGATGATTACCATATTTGTGTTTGAAATTAGAAAGACTTAACATTGAAGCATGTCACTGTAAATTATGTGCCATAACTGACAGAAACTCTAACCAATTTAAAAACTGTGCCACAGTGGGCAGAAGCTCTAGCCAGTTTTGAAAACAATAGTGTCAGAGCTGGCAGATACTTGAACTAATTGAACAGATATACAACATGGCAGGAGCTCTGATAAATTAAAAACTCTTACCAGTTGAACAACTATGCCACAGGAGGCAGAAGCTCTAGCCGGTTTATCAACTATGCCACAGAAGGCAGTTTTGCACAATATATAGTCTACACATTGTCTTAAGATGGCAGTTAGGGATTCATCAAATGTATAATGTAAGCTCTGGAAGTGTATTTACATCTCAAATCTTATACTGTAAGCTCTAGTATTTACATCTCAAATCTTATAATGTAAGCTCTAGTATTTACATCTCAAATCTTATAATGATGTGCAGAAGATGAGGAATTCTTCAATCTTTTATTCTAGGTATTACTACCACAGAACATCATATTTCAGGGATCTTGAACAACCAGAAATACTTAAGTCTTACTTGAAAGGTAAGTTCCTAGATAACCGTATGTTTAGACTTCCAGGACCCTTTTCCACAGATATTGAGCATACTCTAATTCTGAACATTTTCACTAACATTTAACTTTCACCTTTTTCACTGTTAGATGAGAGGGCAAATTTAAAATTGAAGTGAAATTCTCAAGTTAAAGAGTTTTGACATAAATGCCATCTATGTGACTAAGGCTATTTAGGGCAAATTTAAGATGGGGTGAGTATATTTAAGTCAAAAAATGGCTGTAATTCCCAGGGGCATAACTTTCCAGGTATGCAGTATTCTTAAGTCTCAGAGTATTGTCATATTGGTTTGCTTAGCCAATCACAATTCAAATTTAGCTGAAATTGAGTCAGATTCTCAAACTTCAGTAATACACATGTTTTATGGCATGGAGCCAATATTAAGAATATCTACTCCAAACTTATATTTTGGGTTTATTATTTTTTTTTTTCAAAAAAATGGGAATACAGATTAAAGTTGGCAAAATCATATTCTGATTAGAAATGTTTCAAAAGCTATGTACGCAATTCTTTGATGATCAATGGGTTTATGAAAGCCCAGACTTCGGAGGAAGTATCCCCATTTGAAGCCACATAACGTTTGCAGATGAAAAAGGGGCTAGGACCCATAGGGTCTTAAAAAGGACCAAACCTAGATCAACTTTAAAAATCTTCTCCCATGAACCAATGATATGATTTCTTTTAAATTTTAAACTTTAGATAATTGTCAAATCAATATCTACAAAGTTTGCAAATGAAATTGAAATTTAGCGGGCGCTTCAAATGACATGGGGTAGGTCTACAGTTAATACAAATGGGTTATTAATTTAAAAGCTGATTGACTTTTTGTATACAAATATAGATAAAACAACTTTTTGGAATTATCTAAGGATTATTGTGACAAAGTTTCAAAGTCAAAAATTGAGGCCACAAGCACCTGAATAAACAGAAAATATAAGTTTTTTGCCATTTTCTGGACATTTTGTACTTCTCAAAAACAAAGGAGCCAATTTTAACCAAACTTGGATGGAAATATCTCCTTTGTAAACTGGAATATAGTTTGAGTATGAAAAGGGGCTTGGACCCTTAGCCCTCCCCCCCCCCCTCCCCCCCCCAAAAAAAAAAATATCAAAACTTGGTACATTATTAGAAGTTGTCGTTTCATGAACCAATGATCAGATTTCTTTAAAATTAACTATGGATGATTGTAAAGTCAATATCTACAATTTTTTCAAGTGAAGTCAAAACTGTTCATGAATTATTCTTAAGTGGGCACTTCTAATGACATAAGGTAAAGTGTAATACAAATGGTTTATTTACTAAAAACTGTTTGAATTTTTGTATACAAAGAGTTATAAGGAATTATCTTACTTAGTAAAGATCATTGTTACAGTGTCAAAGTCATCAGGTCAAGATCAAGGTCACAGAAAATATCAGCTTTGGAAAGCAAACGTGTCTGAACGAGTGTGAGGGCACTTTTCTGTTGCCCAAAGAAACACATAGTGCTCACGTAAACAGGCATTTAATCCAGATTTATTGTATCACATGACATTACCCCAAATACCATGCTATATGCTTGTCCTCTACTGTCGTCTACAGTACATTTTATCATTCTGTTTTACAGATGATAACTCTGTCAAGCGTAAAATGATTGTACCTGAGTATTGTCACAAAAGTTTCCGGCTCTGGGCACTATCATGTCAGAACAGCAGTAACATAAGCCAATGAAATTTCAATGAATTGTCATGTGATGCACTGCAAGTATGTTGTTGTAGTGGTATTGATTGACAGTTATATAGATAGATCACGTACTGTATCTAAATCTTAATTCATATCTTTTTGTATTACAGGGCTCATGACATTTGAATTTCAACTGGCCTACAACTCCAGTCTTCTGAACACTTGGTCAAATGCGCCGCTCACGTTAGCCGGTATTATAAATGCCGACAATACACCTTTACCTGTTATACATCCAGCTAAAGGTACTTTATACTATAAAATCTGATAAAAAAAATCAGAATTTCTCATTACTGTTAGTAGCCAATAGTGATTAGCTAGATAAGATTATTTAGATTTTTTATCACCTGCTTTCACTGAAACGGGGGTTGGGGGATATTAACTTGGATTTTTCCATCTGTCCCTTTGTCTGTCACGCTTCGTTTCTATGCAATCAAGGCAACAAATATAATAGAATTTTCTTCAATCTTTGTAACAAGGTTAAATGCCTAAAGGGCTTGGCATAGTTCGTTATCCACTTTTGGCGCAAGTTATTTGGCTGAGTTATGGCCCCTTGATTAAAGAAAAATTTCATTTTCTGCAGTTTCTGTGCAATAACAGCAACAAACCTCATCCGATTTTCTTCATACTTGGTAACAAGGTTAAATGCCTAAAGGGCTCGGCCATGTTGGATCACCACTTTTTGCGCACATTATTTGGTGGAGTTATGGCCCCTAGATTAACGAAAATTGTAATCTTCTGCATTTCCATGTAATCTTGGCGACAAATATTATCCAATATTCTTCAAATTTGATAACAAGATTAAATGCCTAAAGGGCTCGGCAAGTTTGATTGCCACTTTGGAGCACATTATTTGGCAGTGTTATTGCCCCTTGATTAACTAAAAATGTCATTGTACCACAGATTTGCTTAGAATCATTACAAGTATATAATATTCAGTCTATGCTTATTTCAACCAGTTCACTTCATTCCGTAATATTTGTTCAATAACACATCTAACCTGGCTTTAATAAGGCTTTAGTTTTTGTTCAATTTCCAAGCAATACATCTTGTGCCAACAGCATGAAAATTACTTGTTTCAGCCTAACCTCAAAAGAGTTTACCTATGATATGATTACCACTTTACAAAAGGGTGGAAAGCGGGGGATATAAATTATACGATTTGGCTTGTTTCACAAAGATTTGCAGATAGTATGTGTGAACCATGGGTATTTCATCTGTATTTAACGTGGGTTTGAGCCATGCTGGAACCTAAGCTAATTTTATGAAAAAAATTTCCAGTTTACTGATGGACGGTACGTGGTGTTTTCTTGGGTACCTGGTAACCGGTTTCTCTCCTCCTCCACCAGTAAAACTAGCTGCCATCATATTGCTGAAAAATTGTTGCAGCATAAAGCACCATTTAAACAAACAAAAACATTGTAAGATGTCAGTGTATTCTACCAATATCAAGTTCAAGTGTTTATAATAAAAACTTTAAGATTTCGATGTATTTCACCAATCTCTAAAGTGTTTATAACAAAAACTTTGTAAGATGACGGTGTATTTCACCAATATCGTAAGTGTTTATAACAAAAACTTTGTAAAATGTCGGTGTATTTCACCCATATCAAGTTAAAGTGTTTATAACAAAAACTTCAAAAATTTCAGTGTATTTCACCAATATCAAGTTATAGTGTTTTTAACAAAAACTTAAAAGATTTTGGTGTATTTCACCAATATCAAGTTTTAGTGTTTATAACAAAAACTTCAAGATTTCGGTGTATTTCACCAATATCAAGTTAAAGTGTTTATAACAAAAATGTTGTAAGATGTCTGTGTATTTCACCTGTATTGGACTCTGTCTGTTTTTAATGCTGTTGTTAAGAAGATTGAGGTTGGTTTAATTACATGTGAGGAGGGGTGTGGTGTATAAAAATGTTGCTGAGTAGTGAACTTTGTAATCTTTGATTAATCTTTGTTTCTTACAGCAAAATCAAGCACAGCAGACAGCAAAAAAGTAACAGAATCACAAAATGGAACAGTAGAAGCTGCAAAGAATATTTCATCATCAAAAAATGAAATGGATTGTAAAGAATATGATTCTAATTCTGATATTGTTGTTGGTAACAAGAATAAAAAACACTCTAGAATACTATCTTCCTCTCCAGCTAGAAAATCACATATTACTCAGTTTAGTTCAGAACTTACAAGAAGTGATGTAGACGAGATTCGGGGAATGAAATCGCGATATAAACCACCATCAGAATGTTCTGATTCTAGTCATGTTTCATGTCCAGATTCTGTGAAAATCAATCGCAATCCAGCCTCGTATGTAGATATGAAATCAACAGATGATCCAATATTTGATCTCAATGAAGAAATTGAAGAGATCGATGAACCTAGTGTAGACACTTGCCGGAAAAATAATATAGAGAATACTACGGATTATTTGAATCACAGAGCAAACAATCGTGATAATAGTTTAGAAAAGTCATCTATAGATGCTTTGATAAATTCCAGTGCAACAGGGGAGATAACTCAACGTTCCAATTCTCAGCATTCATCAATGGATGCCTTGAAAAGTTCAGAACTCAATCCAGTCATTGACAGTTATAATTATGATCCTGATATTTCTGAATTTCACACATGCAGTACAATGGACAGTAATTCAACAGTTGTTGACAGTGATTTTACAGTGACTGACAGTTATTTGACCGTCAGAAAATCGCAAAACAAACAGGTAGATGGCAGAGAAAATTTAAATGATATCGAAAGCAGCTCAGTGCAAACTAGATTTGAAGATAGTCAAACAATGGATATTGTGAATACACGGATATTAAATGAAATATTAAGGGAAGAACTTTGTGATGCTGAGGTAGATGATCAAAATACTTACAATAATAAGACGGAGGAAGGGACTGATGGTGCTAAATTTAATATCAGTCCAACCTCTATATCTAGTCAAGATTGTCTTCCAAAAACAAAACCAAAAAAGAGAAAAGAGAGATTAAAGCCGGAACTTAGTCCCAATCATAGAAACGTCGTTGAACCAGAACTGTCATCAGCTGTCGCTGAAGCTATAGAAACCACAAAAATGGATATGACCGCTCGTCAGAGATTTTCGCAACCAGATATACAGGAAGCCATACAGTCCATGATACCAACACGACCTCGCTCAGGAGCTCTGTCTGTAAGTGGCAGTAGTGACTCCCGAAGCTTGATAAATGGTAAGCAAGATATACTAGTACAGTGAAACCTGTATATAGGGGCCACCCAAGGGACCAGAAAATATTGACCTTTATGTGCAGGTGACCCTTATACACAGGTTCAATTTAGTTGAAGTATGCAGTCAAGGGATTTGAAAAAGCTGGCCTTTATAAATAGGTAATTTTTATATAAAGTTGCTGCTATAGCAGGTTTTACTGTTTCTAAATTGTTAACCAATTTATCCCTATAAACAAATTTGGACTTGTCCAAGTAATTGAGGTCCCGTGTCACAGTAGGTGTAGGCACGTTAAAGAACCCTCACCGCTCAATGGCCGTAAGTGCCAAGCTTAGGTCAAGGTTGGAAGCCCTTCACTGGCATTTGGTGACATCTCCATATGTGTGAAAGATTCTTGAGTGGGACGTTAAACAACAATAAACAAACAAACAAAGAAATTGATTTACAGAAGAATCCATTGTTTTTCATGGATTGATGAGGTATGATTGGACATGTATGCAGTACAGTAATGGTGTTTTGTAATTTTATAACCAAGATGAGTGAAAACAATGAAGACCTAAAAATAGATAGATGCAAGTTATACTGTGTTTTAGTCATGGTCAAAAGTGTTCAGATTTATTCCTAATTAATGTTGTATTTTACATGATAATCCAAAATGCTTGAACTATTCTCATGGGTCGCATTTTGTCAGTGCTTCAATTATTCAGCTTATAAAGTTTGATTACATTTAAGAATTGCCCACCCATTTTCTGGAGAAAATTAAATGGCGATGAAAATGTTATGGTATTCAATATTAATCAATCAGAATAAATCAGTTGTAACCAATGAATTTATAAAACAATGTATGTTTAACCAATCGGAATGCTGTAACAGTGACATGTATGGTTGAAAACCTTTATATTGTTATCTATCAATCAGATGCTAGCCTGTGCCAACGAGAATCCTCTGGTGTGTTATCATCACCAGCAAGTTATGGGAACAGTCTTGGAGCTAGAAGTGGCTGGTCCTCTCAGTTTGATCTGCAGGAAGAAGAAAATATGCAGTATGTTGATGTTCACTCACCACAAGTTAATGAACATATCCATGTAAGGAGAAACAAAGGTAATAGCAACTTGTGCTTACATATTGTACAATCAGAATACTGTTTGTTATTTATTGTCCTGCAATAATACCTACCCTCGTATGTCATCAATTTTACTATTAGTATCTGCCTTGTGGTATGGACTGATGTCAGTGCAGTGACAGTTACAGGACTTTCAATTCTAAAGACATATGCTAGAAAGAACTGTATGTGGTTATACAAAATGATCAGATATGATCCAGATTGAGAATTGAGCCCAGGGCCTTCCGCTTGCCAGGGTATGCTCTCACCACGGTAGTAATTTGAACTTATTTTTTACCTTGCATTGTTTACAACTGGTGGCCTTTTCAAGTGTGGTTGTGTGGTAAGTTTGGATTTTTTCACCACCACCATCAGGTTATTCCTGTCACTTTAGAATTTTCTGTTGACCACTCCCGAAAATTTCAGTTTCATTGCTTTTCATTGTTTAAATGTACAGTGGATTGCTAAATAATAGATTGTTCCTACGTTTTAAAGTACATCAGCATTTGAACGGCATAGATTTGAAAATTGAGTATTAAAACATGTTCATGTGATAATAACATTTTGACCTTTGCATACTACCTACTCGGTAATCTGCAAAAGAATAATGACAAAGAAAAATTCTTCATACTGGATTATCCTTTCCAGACTGATAATTGATGCTACACTGTGTAATATACACAGCAAAATCAGTGACCAAACATTCAAACGGTAATTTTGTATTCAAGCAGGGGTTTTCCTACCTCCTAAATGTTGGGTTCAGGGTCTGAAGAATTGGGAAAATATACAACATTTTAACACAAACAGACAAGCTTAATTTGACACATTTGTTTGAAAATACTTAATTCTTTATTTTGAAATTCCACATTGGGAATTTTTCTATATTTTGGGGGGAAACTACAAGCCATTTTTTGCATTGCAATGGGTCCTGTAATGGGACAAAAAAAAAGAAAATTTCTATCAAATATTAGCCATTTACTATTCATTTCCATATTTGTTCTAGCTTTAGATTATTCAATAAAACTGTGTTCTGATGTGGTCTCAAAAGACAGGTGGTCATTAATGATACTGGTATTTTCAGACAATTTTAATTGTATTGGTGTTTAAGCCATCTTGTTTAAATATTTCAGCTGAAAGTTTTGGATCACTGTTAGAAAGTTATACTCCTGCCAGCCCTGTTACTTCCAAATCAGTTGAAGACGTTATCCAAGAACTTCCAGAAAGTGATTTTTCTTCACCTACATCCTCCCGACAGATGATAGAAACTCAGGTACGTCATCCAGAAATAAACAAGTTTAAAAAAAAGTTTAACTTAAAGAGATGGATTAAAGATGGAGGCAAACTTCAATTCTGTCCATCAAAATATTTGAAATGTTAAAAATATCAAATTGTCAAGATATAGTTTTTATATGAATGTAAAAAGTGTCTGGATTAAATGGAAACATCAACATTGGTCACTTTCTGTCTTATTTTTGAATAAAAAGGGAAATTTATAAATTATTAGAGTCAAATATTGTTTTAAAAAAGTCAAATTGTTTTATGATGATTTCATAAGGTATATGTGAAGCTAGATGTTTTCCAATCTATTTAAAAACCGATATCTAATCGCTCCTGTTTTCTGATATGTTGCATATTGGATCTAAAGCAATCCTCTATGGGGTCACGTGCAGATGACCTCAGATGGTGTCATTTTCCACCAATAAAAAATACGACTTAGAGAATCTTCTAAGCAATCAAACAGCAAAGAGATGTAAACATTTTTAACATTATAAACAACACTAAGCACACAAGTACGGTAGTACAGAATTATATTCCTAACCCTGGATGGGTTTGAATCACAAAACATATTATGATGGGATTTTGCGGACTGACGGTTTCCTTTTTTTATAAAATAAATAACATATCTGTGCCATTAATTTTTGTAAGTCCCATTTTTATTGGTTGATCATTACACATCTACGAGAGGTCACCCGCACATGACCCCATAGCAGATTGCGTTAGATCCTCTATGCGACACATTAGAAAACGGAAGCAGTGAGAGATCTATTTTTAATTAGATTGGATGTACTCCTAAATGATATATATATAGCATTCATAACATGATCACAAGACACATTGATACACTTAGTATTTTAATAGTATTGTTATTATTTTTTTTAAAACCACATTTTTTTTAACTGTATATTGTTGTAATTTCATGGTCAGAGGAAACAAAATAGTTTTACATATATTTTTTTTATTTTTAGACAGTAAAATTATGTACCAAGAATTGAAAATGCTGAATCAGCATAACTTTTATGGATTCACTGATATAATAGACCTTTTCCGAATTTTTCCATTCCGACATGGTTCGTAATAATATTATGCACCTTCAATGAAAAATGTGTCCTACATAACTTACGGTTAATGAGTTTATCGCATAGGTGACCAGAAATATGTCTTACGTACAGTTAAAGGAGCCAGATTTGTGGAGAAGCCTAATGTAAAGGCATGATATATACTTATCAACTTTGCAAGAATGAACATTTAGTTTAAAAATGACCTGAAACAAGGTATCATTGAATGTCGTCAATGTAGACGTTACGAAACTGGAAATTACCTAGGTCACATTTCTCTTGTTGTCATGCAATCTGAGTATTAAACCTTCCTCAAAACCGAACGGAATGTAACAACTAGAAAAAGGCCTGTTAGAATAATTAGAGCAAATTTTCTGAGAAGTATCTGAATTGAGATTTCCATACAATATCCATACACTGTTAAACTGCTGGGTGTTGGAATATGCCAATGTGATAGAAAAAAAAGATCCATTTGCCCAAGTTTTGTGTTTATTTTTGATTAGGAAAAAGACACCAAACAGATCCATGTATAATTTAGAGGTCCACACTTACTCAAAAGATGAAATATACAGGAAAACTTTAATATTGCTGTCTATGGAAAACTATTTAGATGCCTCGGACCTCATGAAGAATATGTTTAACTTGCTGACATGTACTTGTATATGGTACCTATAGACACAGCATGCACAACACACAATGTACATAGAATTTTGTTAGTACAGTTATTTTTACAAATAAGATGAGATTTTCTTTTACTTTTAAGATATATAACTGTTATTCTACAGTACTGCTATTCCTGTTGTTATATTTCATGAAGGATATGTATAGTCTGTTACACTTTGTTATTTTGTTATCAACACCACACTTTACAGGAATCTCAAGATGATTTTGAATTTGTGATGAAGACGTCCATTTCCCTGGATAAACCAGATACAGTGAGTCTAACACAGATGTAGTGTGTCTGTGGTGGTGTAATTATTAACTTATGTAGAATTTTGAATTTAACACCATTATAATTTCTTTATTTTGAGTTTTTGTTGTCATGGTTATGTGTGTTGTATTTATTTTCATTTTGAATCAGTCGACTTGCACTTGCATAAATTTTAGATTTGATATGTATTCAATGATTTTATCACAGATCTAATATTACCCAAGCTTACCCCGCTAACTAAATTCATAATTGACAGATATTACATTTACCCTGGTATTCTGAAGGGGCAAAAGCTGTGTTTAAACACCCCCTCCCCCCCCAAAAAAAAAAAAAAATTGTTTAGATTTTCTACTTTTACAATTGGTACTTGATGTACAATAACAAATAAGAGCAATACACAGGCATAAACAATCCTGTATTTCTATATATTTTGTGATCTGATCTGATCTGATTTTTTGTTTAACGACATATTCAACAATCTTTCAGTCATATGATGGCGTCCAGTTTTTATTGGTGGAGGAGAAACCCCGGTTACCCGGGTAAAGACCACTGACCTTCCGCAAGAAAACTGGCAAACTTTCCCCACTTGATTCGAAATTACCCAAGCGGGATTCGAACCAGAGGGAAAGGCCTTGTGATTTAGAGCACAATGCTCTAACCGCTCGACCACGGAGGCCCCCTGTATATTTTGTGAAAATAAGGTCAAGTCCAGTGTGGTATACATATACATATACAAATAGTAAGATTGAGTAAATCAATTGCAAGTGAAAGAATGTCAAACTGGGTTTCTCAATCAAATTTTCACAAAATATATAGGAATAGGCTACACATATTTAAGTGCCACTTAATGTATCCACCCATTGCTCTATGTGTAACTGTCCATCCATCCACTGCACATGGTCATCATGTTTTCCACTTAATTACAAGAGATAAGTTTTCAGTTTGATCCCCAGTATCGAGTCATACCTTAGATATTTGTGACCAGTATTGTCACAGACAGTGGAAGTTCACCTAAACACCACCTCGCTTAGGAGACCACCTCACATTTCAGAAGACAAGTCTCTTAATAAATATCTAATACGTAGAGACCACTTTAAGTCGGTTAGGTGGTCTTAATAGTGAAGTTCCACTCTACAGACCACCTCACTAATCAGACTACTTTGAATATTAATTTGACTTGTTCAAATGTACTTCTTGGTCGCCTGATTCTCAGATAATAAAAATGAAAATAATGTTTAAAACAGCAATGAATGACTTTTAAAGTAGTTCTGGTTAGAAAATGTTTCAAGTATATATTTGATATTTTTTCTCACATAAATTATTTATATCATTTACTTGTACGAAAATCCATTTTGTGTGTTTTGAAATGTTATGGATGTAAAAATTCACCTGTCCGGTCTGAGCATTTTCACTTGTCCGAACTCAAGTTTTACATGTCCCAGACAATAGGACAACCTTTAATGTCAATCCCTGTACTGTAGACTGACCGGCCCCCTATAATTTGACCTGTATTTTCTGTACTGACTACTACATTTCCCTGGTAGATGGGGGAGTCTAACATGACAAATGTCACTGTATTACACAAATTTCCAATGTTATGTGTTAGGCAACACCAGAAGATCAGGACATCCTACTAAAATCTTGTGAGTGTGTATCAAGGGATTCGCCTGAAATTGTAAGTCAATGTTTAAGAAAACAATCTTTCTGCTCAAGTTTTCTTCAGCATAATTTAAATCGTCATATCTTAGCCTAACACAATTGCTGCCCAGATGTGTACTCTTTCAGTGCCAGTACATTTACAGGTTGCATTCTAATGTTAGTACATTAAACTGCTGGTATGCAAATGATAATTGTATAGTAGCTACCATTTTTATACACCTGTTGAAAACGTCGCAATATGGTATGGCGTTGTCTGTCCATCCAAATGTCTGTCTGTCCGTCCATCCGGCTGTTTCATGCAGTAAATCAAACACTCAAATTTCACAAATTTTCGGCCAAACACTCAAATTTCACAAATTTTCGGCCACTTGGCCTTTATCAAGTGAAAGACGACATTTGCACTGGAGCTTTGTATTGTGCAGACCTAATTCTATGTAACTGATATACATATTGTCGTCTTTCACTTGATAAAGGCCAAGTGGCCGAAAATTTGTGAAATTTGAGTGTTTTTCTGTTTTTTTGCATACTGATACTTCCCTTTGGAGGTCATTCAATTTTATTCAAACAATTATGGCCCAATTTTCGTCAAACTTGGTAGGATGCTTCATTGCATGAATTTTTCTGACGAATTTGTAAATCATGAAATTTCAATTATATTTGGCGGAGTTATGTCCCTTTTATTGCTTAATATGGGCATAATGTACAAAATGCAAGAACCTTTTTGTTATTCCTTCAATTCCTTTCAAATTTGGTATGGTATCACAACAAGCAATAATGTTTAACATATGATACAGGTTTTGTTGACGTGCTTTAACTCACTGTAGATTTTGAGTTAAGGCCCTACATGACCTAGTTTCTGGTTTCTTGTGTTCAATTTTCTTGTGGGCACAACTAGTCCCACAGTTTTCACCCCAATATTTCGCGATTCGGCATGTGTGATTGGTATCATATGAAGATGTGCATATCGCAAAATTAAGATGCTGCATTATTTTTCACTAGAGTTATGGCCCTTTGATTGTCAAATAAAGGACATTATGTAGAAAATGGAAGAATTTTTTATTTTTCATTTAATTCCTTTCAAATTTGGTTGACTTCCTAGCTTGCAGTAATATCAAACATTTGTGAATCAGAGTGATATAACATCCTCCAAGGACATACCAGTGGATTTCTGCTGCAATAAACTCTTATATTTTTAGATAAGATAAGAGACAGGCATAATTGTAGTTTCTGATTGCCATCATTGTTGCTGTGATGGAAAATGGGCAATAAATTTACTATTGTTTACATTACAAGCCATCTGTTTTTGCTTCATGACTTGTATATTATGAACAAGATTACTCTTTTATAACTCACAAGGTATGCTCTATCTTACAGCATGACTAAACTTTGCAGCATTTGAATGGCATGTTGCATGTATATATATAGTTACGCCAAGATAAATTGTTGACAAACTTGAGTCAAAATTAAACCAAAACAGGAATAAGAGGCTAGTTTATTTTTAACAAAAATATCAGAGCTGTAGTAATGCATGGACTTGGAGCAATACAAAATGTGTAACCTGAACATCCCTATTTTTGAAAATAGGCAATTCTGGTCATTTTGGACAGAACTTAGATGTGCCTCTTTATCTTGGTAGAGCTATACTAGTATTGATTGTGTATTTTGCTGGTTCATATTAACTATGGACAGGTCTTTTGTCTCCACCTCTTATTGTCTGTTTTATTGAGTGATATTCCATTGGTGAAGACTGCTAACTTTATATTTATTCAGCAAGCTTTTGTTTCTAAAGAAATTTTTCATTTGTAAAGTATCAGATTCTAAATGCAAATATTATCCTAAAAAAATGAGTTCTTATCAAAATATTGATCATTGGAAAATAAATGAGTTGTAAATTATTCATTTTGTACATAAAAACTTTGTTAGACACCATTCCAAGTTTTTTTTTTTATGTTTAGCGTCCACCCTAAAGTCAAAAATCTATCTTTCTATCAGGAAAAAAAACACAAAATGACAGAAAAAAGATATTCATATCAGTACAAATGCAATTTTATGGACATATATTTCCTAATATGTTAAGAAAGGAAAACAAAATTACACTTATAACAACCATATCTTCAGCACATACTAATAAATACCATATAAAATTTCAATGTTTACAATGACGTAAACAAATGTTCATGTTTAACTGTTCACTTTAGGGCTATATTCCATAGTTTTTTTCCTTAGATGTTTGTGTTTTTTTTTCTGTTTAATGATCTCAAAACAAATCTGTCCATGGACGCGAAACAGAGAAGTAACTTGGAGTGGCCTTACTTTAAGACATGCAAGATAGAGGAGATCAGCGGTGATGAAGTTCAAGACTTCTTGGCTTTGTATATGTTCAGTTCAAGACTTTTTGGCTTTGTATATGTTCAGTTCAAGATTTCTTGGCTTTGTATATGTTCAGTTCAATGCTTCTTGGCTTTGTATATGTTCTTACTCAGAATTATTTGATGTATCAAATTGAAATCTGTCTTCATGTTTATACTTCTTAGTTATGCTAAATAGATACAGGATACAAGTTGTTTAACGCACACAAACACACACACACACACACACATTTACATAAAAAAACACACATTTACATAAACACACACACACATTTACATAAACACACACACACACATTTACATAAACACACACACACACATTTACATAAACACACACACACACATTTACATAAACACACACACACACATTTACATAAACACACACACACACATTTACATAAACACACACACACACATTTACATAAAAAAACACATTTACATAAACACGCACACACAAACACATTTACATAAACACACACACATGCACACACACACACAATTACATAAACACACACACATGCACACACACACACATTTACATAAACACACACACACATTTACATAAACACACACACACACATGCACACGCACACACACATTTACATAAACACGCACACACAAATGCTCAAATATAAAAAAAACACCCATGCACAGATGCAAACACAGCCACTCACACAAACACACTCATACTGGCTGTTTGCATGATAAACCATTTAATTTACTATATTAATATCATACATTGTTGATCTTAAGTTTGTGGTTATAATTTTATGGACTCTCAGTACTGTAAAAAAATGGAAATAGTGAGTTTTGAGTTTGAAAAAGTTGAATGAAAATTAAACCAATTGTTTTGAAATGGTAATATATTTCCAGGTTTTATTTACATTGCCTATTTTAACTTTATTTTAGCAGCTTACAAGTGAAGTTTATTCTGCTATTGACATTAAATGATAATCAACCCTGGCATATACACAAAATACAGCCACTTGCCAAAAGTTTGTAGACATTATCATATTTACTGTATATTTCATATAAAACCACATTTTTTCAAAAAAATATTGTGAAGCCATTTCTTATTGAATTTGAATAGAATTTTCACTATTAAACAGAGATTGTTTCCAAGTTTCATTGATTATTTGGATGTAATTTTCTAATTTGTAATTTATAAAACATGAGAATTTTAACAAAAAGCCAAAATTAAATATCACAAAAATTTAACTATCTGTTTAAATTGATGATTTTTTCTAAAAATTCTAATTCAAAAATTGAAATAAAAAATATATAATAAAACTGTATCCAATTTTTTTAATTAACAATTAAAATCCTGTTGAAATGCAACGAGAAATGGATTCATAATTTTTTTTTGTTGAAAAAAAGATATATATTTTTTATATAAAATATATAGTAAAAATGAAAATGTCTATTAACTTTTGACAAGTGACTCTAGTTCTAAAGGACGATTATCTTATGTTCTGTTTCAGGTCACGCAGTACCAACTGACACTGCTTGGAGAAATAGCTACAGAGAAAGGATTGGACGCACAAAATTATCAGTGTGGAGGGTGTAAACGACCAATTGGACTAAGTAAGGAAATAATTAGGATACATTAGTAGAAGAGTGTCTGTAATTTGAACTAAGTAAAATGAAGGTGATATTGCACAATTAATCACTTTTACATAGACGGTTATCAGAATTGAATTGTGGTATAAACGAAAATAATGTACAGTAGAACTTCGATGTTTGGAACTTCAGTGAGTCAAATTTCTCGATTTTTTAACTATTCACAAAGTCCTGAATAATTTTGTTATTTAACGCTACTTATAAACATTCTATGATTCGAACTTTTATGAGTCATGTTTCTCGATGTTTCGAATAAATATTTGGGCCCATTTCTATAGAAACAAAGAAAATTCCTACATATAATTCGAAATTTGCATGTGTATGAAATCGCCCCATTATAATTTTTCTCCATCTCATAAGCACACAATATTTTAATTTTCATGAAAATTTAGTTAAATTTAGCACAAATTATTAATCATAATGATCATACATGTCTTAAATGGTGGTCCCTTGAACTTTAACTCATCCAAGTTCTACTTTATAATAAAAATAAAATATGTTTAACTATTCCTGATATTTCTAACACTAAAATGGAGAAAAACTTAGTATACACTTTAGCTGTTTTACATTTATAACAAATATGTTTATGGAACCAAAATATGTCTTTCATCTGATTGGCACTGATTTTGACAAGAGGGAATGCTTACTGTATGGGGAAGCTGGAGTACCTAGAGAAAATCCAGGTATTTGAGCTGTCAACCACCATGCCATACCCAGAGAAAATCTAGGTATACGAGCCAGCAACTACCATGCCATACCCAGAGAAAACACAGGTATCTGAACTGGCAACCACCATGCCATACCCAGAGATAACCCAGGTGTCTGAGCTGACAACCACCATGCCATACCCAGAGATAACCCAGGTGTCTGAGCTGACAACCACCATGCCATACCCAGAGATAACCCAGGTGTCTGAGCTGACAACCACCATGCCATACCCAGAGATAACCCAGGTGTCTGAGCTGACAACCACCATGCCATACCCAGAGATAACCCAGGTATCTGAGCTGACAACCACCATGCCATACCCAGAGATAACCCAGGTGTCCGAGCTGGCAACCATCATGCCATACCCAGAGATAACCCAGGTGTCCAAGCTGGCAACAACCATGCCATACCCAGAGAAAACCCAGGTGTGCAAGCTGGCAACCACCATGCCATACCCAGAGAAAACCCAGGTATCAAATCTGAAAACCACCATGCTATTCCCAATCCTAGGATCATACCCAGGTCATATTGGTGAGAATCATGGGCAGCTAATCACTGAACTACTTAAACACCCTGAATACGTAAAGTTAAGAGATGTTTAAAGTTTTTTGTTTCATTTCAGTTTATGGAAAACCAAGATTATGCAACTTTGATGGAAAATACTACTGTTTTGAGTGTCACGAGAATGAAGAGTATTACATTCCAGCGTATATAATCCAAAACTGGGACTTTAGGAAGCATATAGGTTTGTATTTAATTCATATTAATATGAAACTTGGACTTCAAAAAAAACATTTAGGTTTAAGTACTTATCCCATTATATTCCAGCCATTAAAATCCAAAACTGGGACATTTAGGTTTGTACTATCCCATTACATTCCAGCCTTGATAATCCAAAACTTGAACTTCCGGAAAATATTTAGGTTTGTGCTATCCCATTACATTCCAGCATATATAATCCAATACTTGGCCTTCAGGAAACATTTAACTTTGTGTTTAGTTCATGGCATTCCAACCTTGATAAAATGAAACTTGGACTTCAGAAAAACATTTAGGTTTGTGCTAGGGAAGTATTTCACCATGTTTGGTGTGATACAATATGTCACAAAAGCTTAGGATAAATATGATAATTGCCAACATTCACCAAAAGGTTGTAGGAGTTTATAGATCTTTATGAATAGTTTAGCTCACAAGGTGGATAGGAGGTAAAGTGTTTTTCAAACATATCTTTGTTTTTTGTTTTAAATTCACAACATTCCAAGTAAAGTAAGCAAAACATTTGTCTATTTTGACAGTATCAAAGAAAAGTCTCAAATTTCTTCAGGAGATTGAGGACCAGTCATTAATTGATTTATCTGTAGTCAACCCCAAACTGTATGAACATGTCAAAGAAATGGAAGAAATACATGTAAGTAAATCTTGATATCTGTATGAAAGTTGTATGTCATACCTTTATACATTGTCATGCAACGTCTAACTCTTGTTTATCATCTGTAGGTGATGTGTAGGTGATGCTTATCACACCTTTATACATTGTCAAGCTATGTCAAACTCTTGTTTATTCTCTGTAGGTGATGTTTATCACACCTTTATACATTGTCAAGTTATTTCTCTTTTTGTTTCTTCTAGGTTTTAGGTAGACATCTCTATACATTGTTAAGTTAATTCTTTTATGTATCTTCTAGGTCTTAGGTAGACATCTCTATACATTGTTAAGTTATTTCTTTTGTGTATCTTATAGGTTTTAGGTAGACATCTCTATACATTGTTAAGTTATTTCTTTTGTGTATCTTCTAGGTTTTAGGTAGACATCTTTGTATATTGTCAAATTATTTCTTTTGTATGCCTTCTAGGTTTTACATAACCACCTTTATATATTGTCAAGTTTTTCTTTTGTATATCTTCTAGGTTTTTGGTAGACACCTTTATTTATTGTCAAGTTATTTCTTTTGTATGTTTGCTAGTATTACATTGCCACCTTTATACATTGTCAAGTTTTTCTTTTTTATATCTTCTAGGTTTTAGGTAAGATACCTTTATATGTTTCCAAGTCATTTCTTTTGTGTATCTTCTAGGTTTTACATAGCCACCGTTGTATATTGTCAAGTTATTTATTTTGTGTATCTACTAGGTTTTAGGTAGACATCTTTTAGTGTTTTCAAGTTATTTCTTTTGTGTATCTTCTAGGTTTTAGGTAGACACGTTAACACATTGTCAAGTTATTTCTTTTGTATATCCTCTAGGTTTTAGGTAAGATACCTTTATATATTGTCAGGTTATTTTTTGTATATATTCTAGGTTTTACCTAAACAACTTTATGCATTGTCTAGTTATTTACTGTTTATATCTTCTAGGTTTTACGCCGACAGCTTTGTCATTTGAAGACCTATCTGTTCACATGTAAACAGTCTGTGGCTGATGAGTTCAGGAGAAGTGTGTGGCCTAAAGATTATCAGTACGATTGTGAAGATACATACACACTGGCAGTATGTTTTATCTAGAATAATATAGTTCTCTTCTCTTTTTAGGTCACCAAAGGCTCAGGGTGACCTATTGCGATCGTCTTTTGTCTGTGGTCTTGCGTCGTCCTTTGTGTGTCTTTCATCGTGCGTCATCTGTCTTTAACATTTACACCTTTTCGACTTCTCAAGAACGAGTGGACCTATTCTAAACAAACATGGCATGTATCATTCCCATGTGATGATGCATAGAGTTTGTGAATGAAAAGGGGCTAGGACCCATAGGGGCCCCTAAAAGGACCAAAGCTTGGTAGATTTGATCCACGAGAACGTGTCGGCACATTTAAGAACCCTCACTGCTCAATGGCCGTAAGTGCCGAGCATAGGCCAAAATTTGAAGCCCTTCATCGGCATTTGGTGACGTCTCTGTATGAGTGAAATATTCTTGAGTGGGACGTTAAACAACAATAAAACAAACAAAATAAATAAGATTTTAAGATGAAAACAAAGCATTTAAGCTGGTTTTGGACATAGTGTAATAATTATAAAAATGATTGATCATAAGAGAGGAACTACATCATATACAAGTTTTAAGTCTTATATTCAAGGTATTTTTCATTGTTAGGTATAAAACTTATTTCTTCTTAATAACAACTTTAAATTGTACAAGCAAATGTAAAGTCAAAATAATGAAAGAAAAGTTAATCTTGAATGCTTACTGAATCTGATGGTGCCAGATTCTGAATGCAAGATTTGTATACAAGTTTTTCTTTTGATGTTTTGTGGTTATTTGGACCTTTTAATAGAGGTTTGGAGTAAGAAACAAGATATGTAAAGTAGCCAACTGGAAGGTTTGTCCAGTGTCCAGCAGTAACCTAAGCCAGGGATAGAAATCAACATTTTTTTTATGACAGTAAAATGAAGTAACCAACAAGATAAACTGTTTTTTATAGGAATAGCTTACAGACTCTGCCGACTCTTGGCGGCTTCTGTTGAAAGGACTGGGTACTGTAAAAAACATTTCTTTTTTAGGATTGACCTCAGGTTCTATTTTAAGACTGGATACTATAAATAGACATTTTTTCAGGATTTACTGCAGATTCCTGCTGGATATCTCACTCAAAGCTTGAAGAAGGTAATCCGATTTGCCAGTAAACATGTGTATGGCTGTCCATTGTGTAGTGGTAAAGGTTTCATTTGCGAGTTATGTCACAGCTCCAAAGTCATTTATCCCTTTGAAGTGGACAACACAGTCAGAGTAAGTCCTCAATTGTCTTGCCTAAATATTTTTAAAATGTTTGTGAATTTTTGTAAGTTTTGATGACAAGAAAAGAAGAAATAGAATTTTCTGTTTATAAATATCTTAAGTATTTTGTAAAACTAGTATGCTAAGGTAAGCAGTGTTGCTATACCAAGGTTTGCAGTATTGCTATACCTAGGTTAGCTGTATTGCTATGCCAAGGTTAGAAGCATTGATATGCTATGGTTAACTGCATATTGCCATGTTAGGGTTAGTTGTATAGCTTTGCTAAGGTTAGTAGTATTGATATGTCATTGTTTGCTGTATTGCTATGTTAAGGTTAGCTGTATTGCTATACTAACGTTAGTAGAATTACTTTGTTAATATTAGCAACATTGACATGCTATGGTTAGCTGTATTGCTGTGCCAAGGTTAGCAGCATTGCTAAGCTAAGGTTAGCAGTATTGCTATGCTAAGGTTAGCAGTTTCAATATGCTTAGGTTAGCTGTACTGCTATACTAAGACAAGCAAAATAACTTTGTTAATGTTAGCAACATTGACATGCTATGGTTAGCTGTATTGCTATGCTAAGGTTAACAGAATGGCTGTTAATGTTAGCAACATTGACATGCTATGGCTAGCTGTATTGCTATGCTAAGGTTAACAGAATTGCTATTAATGTTAGCAACATTGACATGCTATGGCTAGTGTATTACTACGCTAATGTTAGCTATGTCAATTTTAGCAGTGTTACAGGTAAGAATTTTTACTTGTTGATTATGTTCACCTGTAATTGAGTTTGTAATGAACTGCTAGGTCGTTAGTTTGATCAGTATTTCAATGACAATGTTCACCTGTTTATAGCTCACCTGAATCAAAGGGTTTGATGAAACTTTATAGGAAGCAAGTACTCAAGGTCCTTACCAAGTTAGTTCATTTCAGCCCAATTGACCCAGGGGTGGATCCAAGGTGGGGCAAAAGAGGCCCCCAGGGGATACCCAGTGTTCTCCCCAGGAATTTCAAATAGCACCATGGTAATGCGGATGAACAATTAAGTCGTGTTGTGTCAGACCGTTCCCCATGTCGCAACAGTGTTTCATGGAGTCCATCTATATCTTCTGTTTTAGCTCTTATTTCATGATTTATTGTACATGTATGCACAAGAACATTAAAAGTAAAAGGAAATATATAGAGTGTTTAATGTTTCATAATACAATAATACAAATTATTACTTTGAGGCATTCTATTGCACTTGAATTTTCTGGATTTTTTTATTTACAATAAACTGTATAGTAACTTCATGGATTTATTAGTAATCCAGGTTCCAGTTTAATTCTTTGATCACATGGAATTTAATGCAATACTTGGATGTGTAAGATTTGATATGTTGAACAACAATCTATCAAAACTAAAGACTCATTTCCTATTATTTGTTCACTGGTTGCATGCTAATCAGGCTTGCCATTCCATTTTGACTAGTTAGTATTCACATCAAAGGCTTAACATTACCTCTCAAAAAATTGGGAGCTTTATCACATGGTGAGGCAATATTTATAAGTAAGGTGCATGGTGCAGAGACAGAGTCAGTGTTTTAAAATGATAACTTTCCTAGAACCTTTTAAGTATATTTCTAATGTAAATTTCAGGAATGCACAGGGTTATGTTTAAAAAAAAAACAGGTGTATAAAGTTAATTGATTCCATTTAACTAGAATTGATATCGTTTTGTAAAATTATTACGTTTTGATAAATATTTATTTATTTTCTTATGAAGTAAAAATTTTGCTAGAATTTTTAAACATTATTCCCTTCAACTTTCATTAAACGGGGAAACCTTATCAAACAAATTTACAAAGACATTTCATATATTTGTTATCTTAGTAAAACATGTATTCTAGATTTTTGGTTTCCAATTTTTATAAATTGGATTGGCAGAGAAATTACGTGCATCATTCTGGCTGTCTGAAGCTCCAAATGGGCCTACAATTGATTCGAACCAATAGTAGATGGATTGGAAATGTATAAAAAAAAAAAGTATCCTATGTCAAGTAAACACATCAGGAATTTACAAAAATACTAAAAGTTTATTTACTCAATCAGCATTGCAAGTCTTTCTTTTCAGTTCAGTTACGTATCTAAAACAAACACTTGTCAATTGATATCCGGTCTTTTATGTAAGCCCACACGGACAAACGACTGTTGATATATGATGTTTATTATGAGTTTGCAGCTCCTTGATAGTGTCATGTTACATCATGACCGTTATTTTACACTACTCGGATAAAATACTGTTGATATATACGATGTTTCATTGAATGAATAATAGCACTGCGGTCAAAATATATTGCACCGTGGTATGAATTATAGCACCGCGGCATAACTTTCAGAACCACGGTACCACTGTGCTTTAAAGGCCTGAGGAGAACACTGGGTACCCTGTTAAAAAAATCTTCTCCAGAACCGCTGCATGGATTGGAAAACTAATTATATCTGAGTCATCTACATAGATGTATAATCAAAATTTATTAATATCATTTAAATCTGAAAATAAATTTTGGATGCTTTTTCGATGTCTTTTTAGACTTGGAAAGGTACTCCTGAAAGAATTTTGCTGAAATTTCATATTTTGACTATTATATGAATTTTTTAAGACTGCATAAATGAAGGGGGAGGAGTAATTTTTCACTTTGTCAGTGTGTTCTTCAAAACAGCTGAAGTGATTTTGATGAAAATTCATAGGAAGCAACTACTCAAGGTCTACTTTCAAGTTTGTTCATTTTGGCCAGTCTGGCCCAAGGATTGATCCAGAGTGGGGCAAAAGAGGACTCAGGGGATACCCCTCTTTAAAACTCTTCTGTAGAAATAATGCATGGATTGAAAAAACTTATTGCATCTGAGTGATTTACATGGGTGCATGATTCAATTTCCTGTTTTTGGAATAAATTGGAAAATTAATTTTTGACATCTTTTCCGGCTTTGTCATTTTCAATCATTTTTAAGTCTCCTCCACTGACAAGGAATTGAAGGAGTGTTATAATAATTTGTAAATTGAGATCACCATGTTAGTAATATACTAACACAATTAAGGTGAGCAATGTGGCCCATGGTCTTCTTTTTGTTTTTGTTATGACCTGCTAGGTCGTTAGTTATATCAGTATTTCAATGAGAAACACTGGCTAGATCATATAATTTCTCGAGTTTTAAAATTGATCATGCTAATTTCAGGATTTGTTTTCTTTTTTATTCAGTGTGGCAGATGTAAATCAGTGTTCCATAGACAATGTAAAACAGAATCTAAACCTTGTCCAAAATGTACACGCAGACAGAGAAGAGAAACACAGATAGGAGAAAGTCTGGAAACCCCAGATATACACGACTATGCTTTCTCCCCAGATCAATAACACAGGGCTATCCAAAGATCTCCAGATGTGTATGGGCTTTCATTTCTGATTCCTTGCCATGTTTTGATGGCTCTTATTTTATCAACAAAGTGTTTTCTTATTACTTTGACCCCAGAATGTTATATCATCAGTGATATTTATGTAATTGATTGTAAACATTTTAATCACTATCATGAATGATTTTATGTTTGTCATTTTATCTGTCAAAATGGTTTATTTTAATCAGAATTGTAATTTATCAAAGTGAAAATATTTCCCTAAGTACTCAGGTTAGATTTTGTCATTTGATGTATGAAAACACGAGCAACAAAGTACAGCTGTATTTCACAGACCTTTGTTTCTGTTCATCACAATAATTCTGTTTATATCTGATCAGAAAAGCTAAGAGATGAGGCTAAATGATAAAAATTGTATCCAGTTCTCACAAAATCCATCGCTACAGAATTTTTTACGTATGTGTCCTTTTTGTTGCTGTATGATGGCAATATGCCCACCTTCAAAATTTTAGATAGAACAACAAGCCCCCCTCCCACTTATGATACAAGAGAGTTTAAAATTCTGATTAGCAGATTAACAAGTATAAAAGTTAATTAGTAGTATTGTCAGTTGTTATGTTGATCAAAGTCCAAAAAAGTCAGTTTCATGGAATCGTTGTCTCTGTCTTACTTTGGACACAATTAAACACTAATGTATGCATAAATTCAAAGGACATTTTTGTGTCAGTGAAGTTATATAGAAAAATAACCTATAAAAACAAAGCACTGAAACTCTACCCATATTACACTGGAAGTTAAACGTGAAAAATGAATTCTACCTATCTTTACTCTACCCATATACCACTGGAAATTAAACATGAAAAATGAATTCTACCTATCTTTACTCTACCCATATACCACTGGAAATTAAACATGAAAAATTAATTCTGTATATCTTTACTCTACCCATATACCACTGGAAATTAAACATGAAAAATGAATTCTACCCATCTTTACTCTACCCATATACCACTGGAAATTAAACATGAAAAATGAATTTTACCTATCTTTACTCTACCCATATACCACTGGAAATTAAACATGAAAAATGAATTCTACCTATCTTTACTCTACCCATATACCACTGGAAATTAAACATGAATAATAAATTTTCTACCTATCTTTCCACATTGGAAAATTCAATTTTCTGTGAACCATTCTTCATTTGTCAAATATATATTTAAATATTTTTATACCATTAAAAACTTGTTTTACTTTTATTTTCACTAAATCACTGTTTAGCGAAACATTGTAAAAGGAGCAAGATATCTTTTTCAAAGGGTACCTGGTATATATATATACATATATATATATATATATATATATTGGTATTATATATCAGTTGTTTTCATGATACATCGACGTTGAAAGCTATTTGTTTTGTAACTTATTTCTATTTTTTCCACTTATTAAATTCAGTAGAGTGAGTAGTGCTGTGTATCAGTAAGTGATCTTTTCTTCTTTCAATCTGTCATTATTTATTTATGTATTCACCATTCCTTCGTTAGCTTTATTTTCAAAATATTGTCTTCATTATTGGTCCCATCCAGATTGGGATTTGCAATTGTTCTCCACGTTGAGACTGTTATTATATCTAAATTGTTGTATTGTAATGGACTTGATGTTTTGAATATTCATAGGAACGTCTTCACTTTTACAAATATTGACTTTTGATGAAGTTACCAACTTGATTTATCAGCCCCAGGTAAGTGAAATTCAACCAGGCCAAAGTTTGAGGTGAATGTAATTTTTCTTGCGTTTAATAAATCGAAGTGTCAACCAATATCAAAAGTCAACAATGGTTTTATTACATGATTATCTTAATCTGTCTAATGTATGCTAATTATGTTAGTTACCTTCAATGATTACACTAGTAAAACGTAGCGGGATCTGAAACAATTTTAAAATTATGACGTCATTCCTTCTATAATGCCATTATAATACACATGTACTAGTTGTTGGATTGTTATATCAACCTACAAAGTGATTTTGAGGTTGATATAAAAATTGAACAAGGGCAGAAAGTATAAAAGAAGCTAATCGGCAACAAGGCGATAAGATGAAAATGCAATAAAAGAACTGAACAAGAACAGAATGTATAAAAAGGGCCACTCAGCATCAAAAGAGTAATAAATAAAGGGACATAAACTGTGTTTACCAAAAAGGATTTCGATTTTTTTTCTGTTTTTACTGCTTGTGTTTGATGTACAACAACAAATAAGAGCAATACACAGGCATAAAAATCTTATATTCATATACAGTGAACCCACTTTACAACGACATTCATTATAACGGAATATTCGGTATCCGACAAGAATTGCTCGGGAACAAACGTACATGTACATAAAAAGTACTCAATACAACGGAATATTCGGTATCCGACTCCGACATCAGATTCCGGGAACAATTGTACAAAACTCAATGTAAATAAACTCTTTACAACGGCATAACATCGCAGTACATCCCACCCGCTAATCCGGCTAGTCTTGATTTTCTTCACGGTTGAGATCACAGGTAAAAATGATTGTATCAATAAAACAATTTACACGTCAATCTGCACTGATAGGTATGGCCTAGGTGTCAACGATTAGCGCTTGAATCATCTCTACCTGTAGAGTAGGCACAGGTTTCCATAGAACTCAAGCGACAGGAAGAGAAATACAAACTGTGTACAAATTAAACGATAAATAAAATAAATAAATAATAAATATATTGATGACAAGTTCCATTACGCTACAATGTCCGTGCCGATGTGTTACAATAGCGGATCTTTAAAATACTTCAATACTTACGATAATCGTAGACATTTTAGTAAAACTTTATTTTTGAACCGCAATCGGTGAGCATTTTATTTAAAAAAAAATAATGAATGTTACTCGGAATCAGGAGATATACTATTACATTCGGGCATTTTGTACATGATCCGTGCATTTCACGACATCACCGATTTACGATATGCGACCGAAAAATTATTATGCATTGATGTTTACAATATTAACATGCATAAATATGACTAGTAAAAGATTGAAAATAGTATGAAATAAAATAATAATATTTGTTGTTGTAAGTTTATTTATATGCGTAAATGATACTCAAGGGAAATAACTATGAAATGCCCACTACATCAAATTCGTTACAGTGACAAATTCGATATAACGTCATTCGTACGTGGGAACAAACACGGTCGTTGTAAAGAGGGTTCACTGTATATATTTTGTGAAAATAAGGTCAGGTCCATTGAGGTATGCATATACGAATAGTAAAGTTGAGTTAATCAATTGCAAGTGAATATTTGCCAAACTGGGTTTGTCAATCAATTTGCACAAAATATGTAGGAATTTAAGGAATTTTATGTCTGTTTATATATATTTTTTTGTTACTGTTATCAATCTAAGTATTAAAAAAGGGAAAAAATGTTTTGAAAAAACACAGCTAATATCCCTTTAATCAAAACCTGAAAATATCAGATGGTCCTAAGAAGTTTTGCTTTTTGTAATAGCCTGTTATGTAAAGTTTAAACAGACAACAAAGATTTGGGTTTTTTTTGCATAACATGTTGAAAAAATGATATCAGTACTGAGGCTAATTGTAATAAATAGACTGGTTTTTAGGGTTAAGTCGGATGTAGATACAGTAGTTTTAAGTAGAAGAGAAGATTCTGTATGTGGGTGATAGATTATAAGATGAAGGATTCTTTTGGTGAAAAGCAAAAATCATTAACACAATTAAACTCAGAAAAATGATGATCGATTCACATCCAGTCATTTTAATCAACAAACAACAATTTCTTTCTTTCAGATTCATTTTCTGTTTTGTTTTGACATTTTACTCATCTTTGAGGGATAATTGATTTATTAACAATCAGCCTACAGAGACCTTGACTAATGTATTGCCATCACCAGGGCATCAGATTTTCCTATGTTGCTGTTTTTAAAACACCTGTGTCCTTTATGTTATCAGATTTTGTCTGTCTTTATACCTAACCATGCATAGACTATTCATCATTATATAACTGTTAATCGGATATTCTTGAAATTTCATATACATGTATAACACTTTTATGACTATTGATAACAACATTGTCAATTTCACGTCCACTATGTTAAGATCGTTGATCTTTTATTTATGTATTTTTAATTCTATTTCAAGTCCATAAAAGGTTTTATATTTCTATGGCCAAGGCCAAAGAATTTAATGTATGGAATGATGTTTGAAATTAAAACATACTGGCTTCAATTCTAAGCCACCATCTCAAATATATTTATGTAAATACTGCTCATTTTTTCCATTTTAATAATTCTATCTTAAAAATCAGCTTTAGAATAATTTTTAAATTTAATGACAGCTATTATGTTTGAAAAATTCATTAATTACATTTTTATGTTTAACACATTCATAAACTGAATTTTCAGTAATTGTCCATAATATTTTATTTTTGAATGACAAATGTTTAGATTTGAAACTATTAGCTGAGGATTGGATATATTGATAATATACATAATGTAATCTTAGGTGGTCATAATAGCGAGGTTCCACTGTGCATACATTGTAATCTTAACCAATTCCACCCCATTTATCATAATTGACTGTTCCAATACAATCCAAAAGTACATTCCATACAGATAATAAGGGGTGAAAGGGTTCAACGTACCCTTTAATTTAGAAAGTTTATCTATATGAACTTAAAAGAGTCTCAGACATCAGAACAGTTTGTTGATCCCATAGTGTCATCAGTCAAAGTCTAAATTTTAAAAACAAAGCACAATGACTTTTTACAGGTAATAGAATCTACCAATATTTAAAAATAATTCTTTTGATTTGATTGAATCACACTTTTAAAACATACTAAAGAAAGAATAAAACTACATATGAAGAGATGAAGGATGGGATGCAATTTGACTTCGGTTTGATAATATAACCTCGTCCTATCGAAACAGTGATTGAAAGTAAAATAGTATATTTTACAAGTACTTTTTTGATATTTCAGTTAGTTGCTTACTTTTTAAATCAGTTCTGATTCTATTCCTGTTTGTTATTTTGTGCCTTATACTGCCACTGTGTGTGTGCGTGTGTATGTGTATGTGTGTTACACATAAAATCTTAATAAACCTTGCAAGGGGAGCAATTTTTGATCATTTATACATATTGGATATATATTTTATACATTGAACAAATGAAAAATCATTTTAGAACAAGAAATATTTGTTTACATATTTGTATATTCTGCATCCCAACAAATATCTAATTATTAACAATAACATGCATTATTTTTTATAATTAAGAAATTACATGTGTTCCATGTGTTATATAATTTATTTTCTCTCGTCAAATTGTTAACTAATTGTTTTATACAATTTATCGAGTCAGTTTTATCACAGAAATGGGAAAAATGAAAATTTTAATTAAAATATTTGAGACAATACTTCCAAATGTTGCTTATGTGTTTGAGATTTTTTTTAATACATTGCATTACATTGCATACTGCATCTATTGAAGAAGATGGGGATAATTTTAGTAATCATCTGCTTTCAAGCATGAAGTACCTCCCTTCAGCTCAGTAAAGATTGGGGTTTGATTTATGCTCACTTAACTGATTAAGATCGCCATTATACCTGTGGTAGGTTGCATATCTTTTTAAATATGCACTGAACAATTCAAATTAAACTGGTGGACACCATGCAACTGAAATATGCTATGGAAATTGTCGGGTTCACATTACTCATGAAGTAACCTGTTGATAATCATGCGGTCGATTCTACTCACTTGCCAGTTAAAAGACAAGCTCTGCAAGAAAAGCATTTCATACTAAATGGATAAGCATACATATGATTACAAGTAAGAATGGTTACTATTGCCAGTATCATTTCAACCCATTAATCCCTGAAGACACATTTGGACTGGTCTAAGTCATTAATTTGTAGAATAGTCCCTTGTTTTCAGGGGTTGATGAGTTAATGCATTAACTACAATTTAAACTCGTCCAGGTCAAGAAATGGTTCACAAAATTTTGTCCGCCAGTTTATGTGGATTTTACTGTAAAACTATAAATGATGCATTCAGTTTTTTTGACACATATATTTACACTCCGACAAATAGATTTCAGGACTCCTTGTCCTGAATACCAAGTGAACAAGTGACATAGACTCTGATGTTGTTATTTATATAGAATGAGATTAATATCTTCCACGACATCTTATTGAGACAAAAATCAGATTGGAATCTATAGGTTGTCGTTTTGTACTGAATATACCTGTAAGTCGATATTTCAATTTCATTTATTGTGTATCGGTGTTAAATACATGTACTTTAAAAGGAAAACTTGTCGTTAGAAAAAACAACAAACGAAACAAATCCAAAAAGGCAAGGGGAGTATTCTCTAGTTGATCACATGATGAATATTTAAATTCAGTTTAAAAATCCCTGATGTTTTGCTTGTATTATGTGCATTATTTAATCTCTCATATATTTTAAATAACTGCGAAGCTGCGAGCAAATGAACGTAAAAAAATTCTACCATTTCTTGCATACATTCGTTTTCGTAGCCAATATAGAAATGTGTGACTTTGTACATGTTTATATTGGCAGCTCTTGACTGTCCAATGCTAGACGAATGTATCACTTTCTCTACGGTCGCCACATCTATATAGAAGTGAAGACAGGTACTCAACAAGTCCGTTAATTTGGTAATATTCAGCTTCCGTCAGCAACTCTCGCCATACATTTTCGTTACTGGGAAGCGTTCCGTCTTTGATACCACCATCGCGAAGAAAATTCAAAATATATCGAAAGTGAACACCATCGCGATCTATAAAGTAACTCCCATCGGATTCCAGCTTTAATTTATGACGACCACTGAACATTGCTGCTAACATGGAGTCTGGATCACGTGTTAGAGTTGAAAGTGAGGTTGTGTAAAGCTGACCTCCAACATCTAATTTAATTCGATTTTCTTGTATCTTGTACACATCGGACATGCGCTGCAATACAAATGAAACATATAATTATACGGTTTCTTCAAGCTTTGATTTTAATGTAATCTGAGCCAATTTTGTATATATAGAAAAACATAAAAATGGAGGTCATTAACAATACCAAAGTTATAATTCTACAAGAGGCAAAGCAGATGCACAAGGCGATCTTTTCCGTCAATAAGACTTCATGTTTTGAACTCGATTTTGATATAAATGTATATTTCCGAAAAAAGAAGTGGTATAATACAAGGAAACATAATGAATCTGAATGTATTGTCAAATCTGTCTTAGCGTACCCACTGTAAAAATGAATATCTTTGTTGTCGAATTTAAAATTAATAATATTACAATCGTTTAACATAATTACCGCTAACTCAGCGTGAAATCTGTCCCTCTCCATTTCAAAAGAATTCTGTCTTTTCAGGAATTCCTGTTTTCGAGTTTCTGCAATACTTTCAAGTTCATCGTGTTTTTTGATATACTCTTCTTCGTTGTCTTTCTTGCGTTTGTCATATTCATTAATTTGCCGTTGGCATAATTCAAGTTGGCTGTCCAGAGTCGTTTCCTTTTCCTCCAGTTTTTTCCGAATTTCATCCAGGTACGATTCGCGGATACAAGCATCTCTTTCTCTTTGTCTAATATTGTAATCCCGTTCGTCAACGAAATCTTTAGCCCTGTGGACGAACGCATTGAAATTTATGTGTAAGTTATCCAGTAACGTTTTACCAATGTGATCAATTTGCTCATGAATATCTGCCTCCCAACCATGTGTCATATCTTCAAAAATGTTATGTTCAACAAGGGGGCCATTGGGATGGTCTTGTGTGTCCTCGACATCTGCCGGGCCATTGTTCCATTTGCCGTCAGATCCAATTACCTCCATTGCCACTATAGGGCGAACGAAATCTGAATCAATATCGAGCACCTTACCTATTGTTTTGTCCCTTGTCAAAAGGACGCGCCATCTCCCATCACTATCAGGTTTAGCCCACAAGCGTGTGTGTTGTTCATGTTTGATTCCGTAAACGTTTCTTATTTTCCATTCAATATGTCCAACCTTTTCCATTTTGCTGAATCTAATGTTTTGGAAATCCTCCAAAGTTGAATCTGTCATCATAACTTTGAAAGAATTTAGATTATGTTCTATTTCAGGCCCACGGGAATAGCTATAAACAACTAGTTTAATTGGTTTATGACCCTCCGTTAGACCATACCACTGAGCCAATACTCTCCACACATCTTCATGTACAACATCTACTGTGTGGGCATAATCTCTGCGTGTAATTATAGGACCTGGATGAGATCTCTGGTTGTAGTATTTTCTAGTCGTCGGAATCCCTACATACCTTTTTAGTTGTTCAAGCCATTCTGCAACTATTACATACCAAAAGTCCCCTACCATCGGCCGTTTAAGAAAAAGTTGTTCTAGTATAGCTTTTTGTGTTATCATTTCTGTATGTCCAGGTGATGGGGGCAACGCCGCCATTGTAGATTTTAATTTCACATCTCCTGACTGTTGTTTATACGCTGGTGTTCTGCCAGTGGTAATCCAAGAGATACTGCTGCTGGTGTGTTGCGTAGATGAATCATTTACACACAACATATCTATGGGGAAAAGAATGGAAATATGATACTTCAAAATATCACTACTAAACTTACTCAGGAGGTACAGAGAGGGATAAGAAATCACTATCAACATACATACATACTATACATATTATACATACATTCATTTATATATATATATATATATATATATATATATATATATATATATATATATATATATATATATATATATATATATATATATATATTGCTGGTTCTATTAATAATTGATTTTAATTTATCCTAATAATTACTCTTTGTTTGCAAAACAATTAAACATATTGTGTTTGCGGTTTTAAATAAAAGTAACACTATATATAAATATCCAGTTATGAGAGAGAGAGAGAGAGAGAGAGAGAGAGAGAGAGAGAGAGAGAGAGAGAGAGAGAGAGAGAGACGTATCCACCGTTTTGTATTTGAAAATGTATCAATTTTTAAAGTAAAATTTCTTTAAGCAGTTGACATGATTTTTTTTCTGTCAGTCTTAACTGCAAAATAAGAGTAAAAAATTCAAAATAATAATAGACCTACCTGTATCAATGTTGCATTCTTTATACTTGGCTCTCTCATTTATAGAATTACTTCCTCAAACTTACATTTATACGTACTTTCTCATGGAAATAACTGCGCAAAAATATTAGTAATATCTACTCATAACAACATTTGGCAATAGAGCAAGGTGAAACAATATATGTGTCGCTGTCTATAATTCAAATACGTATTAACTTCCTCACTTTACATGTAATATAATAAAGCTGCAATACCTTAACCAAACTGCACAAGGCCAGTAATTTGAATATTTAATTATTTCCTAAAATTCTGCAATTCACAATCAGTGATATTAAATGCCAATCATTCGTTAACTACTTTAGAGAAGGAATATCATGGCTTCTATGTTTGTTGCTCACAGTGAGTATTAGTTAATCCTAAACGAGGTACGACGTATTACAATTTTAAAACTTTGCCAAAACCCATAGTCAATTGCGATGTATAGCGGGCATAACGTCTGTCAGTTCCTGATTCGTTGTATAAAAGTGCAAATACCAAGGTGTTCGACGTGAAGAAAGGCTGTGATATGGTGAATGTTGGACAAAGAAGAATCTATATGGCACTCAGAGATGAAATCAGGAGCCGTAAAGGAATTAATATCCCCTATCGATCAGTCATACACACCGCAAAGTAAAAACTTAAATGTTCACGCAATATGAACATTTCATTATGTATGTCAATGTATTTATTCGTGTCAAATTGCTGAACTTTTGGTTTCGATTAGCTGTAACAAAATTTTCCTATAAAATAGTTTACAATGATTTGTCTGATTTTTTCCTACTTTTTCTACTTGTATTTATGAGAGCTAAACACAGGCATAACAAATCTTATACATGTATATGTGTACCTATTAAATATATTTTGTGAAAATAAAGTCAGGTCCAGTGTAGTATACATCTAGAAATAGTATGTAACGTTGACTTGATAGACCCTTTCACGATAACTGCGGCCTGTAACTTTGAGTGACAACATGATACAGACTCCCGGAAAATGACGTCAAAAACAATCAGTTATTATAACGACGTCTATATTTTTGCGGGTATCTGTATCATTTTACCACCCAAAGTCACAGGACTGCAGTTAACGTGAAAGGGTCTATTAATGCGTCAAACCTGAGTTTCTTGGAGCAAATTTCAAAAACTATAGAAATTTTATGCCTGCGGATATCTCTCTTTTTTTTTATTTATATCAATGTAAGTAGTTAAAAGGGAGAAAATTTGGGGGAAAAAACACACAGCTAACACCCCTTTAATGCTTATATACTGTATATGATAGCTAAAGATTTCCATAAAGCTTTATATATCGCTGGTAAAAGTAGAAGGACGCGCTTGTCAAGTCTCATCGTTTCGTTGCAATCGGATGAATTTTTAAATTTTGTTTATGGCAAAATGTAAGAGTGAAAATGTTAAAACCCCTGGGCCAGAAGTTTCACTTCTTCAGTTGTTTTCGGAGTTGTGTGCCTTCTGATTAGTGGACAGTTAGTGGGAAGGAACAGTAAATAAATGATTTTGCGAGGTGCGAAAATTTTGGTATATTATTTTAATTTACAACATTTTATCAAAAATATAAATGTTTTTAAACAATTTGTTAACTTCTTGGCTTTCGAGTTGATTTTACTGTACAAATATCTATACTTTGGCGTCCAAAGGGGGTGTACTGTCATGTTGTAAATTTTGAATTCACTCGGAAATTCAAAATTTACAACATGACAGTTCCGCTCCCTTGAATCCGTTTTGAAAATTAAAGTGTAAACTTGTCTTGTAAAATTTAACGCATGAGGGGGAGAGAACCCTGATCACCCTGGCATTTATCTAATAATTTCTTATAAATGCAGTGTATAGATGCTGAATCACTCATGTGAGATAGTTGTCATGTTGTAAATTTTGGATTTACTGGATTTACAACATGACAACTAAATTTACTCGGTAAATTTAACATTTACAACATGACATAGATAACCAATACGATATATTGGTAAATGAACAGGAGTAGCGTGTCGTGATGCAGAAAATAGCATATTCTGAATTCCACATTTCTTTTTTTTTTCTGGAAGATGCGTAAAACCCGATATTGCCTCACAATTAATCCAACACTTATGTGCAGTGAGCAGGATGGATACCTGTAGGCGGGAGAACGGGAAAGCTTACCACCCCCTCCCCCCAAAAAATGAATAAAACTTTTAAGTTCTTTATAAAAAGATGTACATTATTTCGACTAACATATAATACACAAAGTTTGTAAAACGTTTTGGTTTGAGTGATAAGGAAACATAATATTATTTTTTCTATTCACTTATATTTTTTTCGTTAGTGTAATACACTTATGATGATCCTTGTTAAAATAATGAATAACACGTTGAGTACGTACTCAACAATTTTTTTTAATATTTCTGAAGTTTTCTTCAATTTAGCCGTATTTACAACCGAAGAGTCGTGGGTTCGAGCCTCGGCGGTGGCGACTGGCTTTTCCTGTATTTCGGATGAGAAAGTAAAAACCGAGGTCCCTTGTCACTGTAGGTGTCAGCACGTTTAAGAACCCTCACTGCACGATGGCAGTAAGTGTTATATGATCAGTTTTTAAAAATAGCTAAAATGATTAGGCCACTTTACAGGCATAACTAATTTAATTAAAACAGTATGTTTACAACATTATCAACAAAAATAATATGGCAAAGCAAAGCATAATTAAATTGAAATGGTTAGGTCACAAGCATAACTAACAAAAATAATATGGTTATTTTAAGACCAATATTAACTAAGATTAATATATAATGACTAAGATAAAATAGGTCAGATTAATTAAAATAGTTTATATACATAACTAACTAAGGTAATAAAGTTATTTCAAAAACACAACTATCTAATTAATGTGGTTAGTTCATAAGCAATATATTAACTAAAATAACGTAATTAATGAACAAACATAAACCGAAATAATTTGGTTAGGCTCATTTAAATTTACGCACATAACTAAAATAATATGTTTTCTTCACAAGCATAACTAATTAGAAAATGTGATTAGTTCATAAACATAACTAACCAAGTAGATCATTTTCGAGTTCTTACGTAGTCCGTTTTTGGATCCGGATTTTCCGGTATGTGCCTTTCTGTCGATCAATAAATAAAACGCAGTTATATTTGAAGGCCAGATTATTATCACTAGTCTATTTATGTCAAAACAAATTGAGTTTAACGTCTGAACTCTACACCAGAAATGAAATATTTTGATGTATTGTATGAAATCAAGCATTTTATTTCTTGATTGACGCAAAGACACATACCGGAAATCGCTAAGCATAACAAAATTGAAGCAGCGCAGGAAAAAACCGGATTAAATAAGAACTCGAAAATGATCTATTAAAATGACCATTTTACTACATTAGCAACTAATATGATATGGTTAGATCACAAACATAGCTATCAAAAATATGGTTAGTTTACGAACATAAATAGTACGATTTATGTTGTAAGTTCGCAATCATAACTAACTGAAATAATTTGGTTAGTTTATAAACTAAATTAATAGTTATTTCACTTTTCAATTATCCGGATCTACGCTATCAGTTCAGGAAGTAAACACACATCAAAATTCATAATATAACGCAGTTACATCTCGCGGATCATCATTTTCACCTACTGTAGTAGTGTAAATAATATCTTCTTTGTACAAATTCATTGGTTTGTATAAATTCCGCTTCATATGAATACAAAAATATGTCAGCCAAGAGAGGTGCACAATCGGTACCCATTAGAATGCCGACAATCTGCTTCTTATATTTGTTTTATGTCGGGTCATTAATCGAGATACGGCACCCATAAATTCGCGTCCGGGATCTACTTGTAATAGGTTCGGAAATTTTAGGTGACGACCGTAAATCTTCTGATTCTTGAGAAACTCCAACGCCTCTCTTTCGGTCGCTCTAGCCGCTTTGTCCATTTTTTTCACGGCGGCTTTTCCCCTCCAATAACCTTGGGGCTGAAGTAGATCCGTTCCATTTTTCTTAATCAGTATTTTTTATTTTTGAGGCGACGTAAAATACTAAAGCCGTACCTAATGCCACGAAAACGAGCTCGCAATCTTTTTGTCCTTCCGACGGATGGTAAAAATCGCTCAATTGCGGTTCGGGGGGGGGGGGTATCTCTTGACCGGTCATGTCCGAATACAGTCGCATCGCGTCGTTCACCTCTTTAAAAGTGTAAAGTGAATATCCTTCTCGTCTCAACCGCTCGTTTAAGTAGTCTAATTTCTTTTCTGTGCTGCGGTTCCATTCTTCTTCTTCAATTTTTCCATCGTTTCATCGTGTCGTCTTTGCTCTTTGTGGTTGTTAAAAAGGTAACTCGAACCGATGAAGATTAAAGCGTTCACCACCGCTCTTCCCAACATCAATGCCACACTTGCCATTTTTAATATTATTTGTATTTTAATTCACTTCATTATGTCCGCGGGAATGATTCCTCGTTTCACCAACATGTCTTTGGTGTACATTGCCAAGGCATAATCGACCACGAGGTCGATGAGATCGAACTCCATCTTAATTGTGGGAGTCTTAAAAAACTTTTGGACAGTTGTGCGTAACTGATCGCTATACCCGAATCGATTGCTGCATGATAGATTATTTATCAACTCCTTTTCGCTCATCGTTTTATTAAATTCGCGAGAATTTTTTTTTTGAATTCATCGCAAAGGGATCGGGAGGCGATTGGCACCCATGGCGCCCGAGGACCGAAGAGCCGTATTTTGTGATCTCGGTTTGCGCAAGAGGCGATTGGCACCTGTGGTGCCCGAGGACCGAAGGCCCGTTTTTCGGTGGTGGTCTGTTACCACGAAAATTATTAAATATAATCCCTCCACCTCCACCTATTATTATTCATGGTATGAGCCACCCCCAATTACTAGCACCTACTGTGGTTGGGGATCTTTGCCATCAGTAGTTATAGGCAGCTCCATGGCACGCATTTTCAAATTTCGCGCCGATGATACCATGGTTTTACCATATACACTATTATTCATCAGTTTGAAGAAATCTTTCTCGATTTCTGTCTAAGTTCTGTGTTTAATCTGATGTAAGGTTCCATCCAAAGTTTTTCGTCAAAACTTAAAATTCGATGTACCTTTTTCAGTTTTAAACCTAAGGATAAATATAATTCTAACGTCTTGTAATATAAGACATATTTCTTTTTATCATATAAATTCGGTATCAGTTTAGCTGGACCCGTATCCCTCGAACCACTCTCATGTAGTAACTTCCTTTGATAGTCGGACAGATCTTTAACATTGACTTTTAACTTTTCGGAAGCTAATGGATAATCGTTGTGTAAATCGTGTAATTCTGTTGGATATTCTAAATCCACTTCTAAAATATATCCTTCACCTTGTGGTGGATTTATATGATCATCGATATCTTCCAACCATTTAAAATCTTTGTATGGTAACGGATGAGACAAAGCTTCTGAATATAAAGCATTGGCATCCTCATACATAATATATATCGACGGTTTATCGGGATCATAACCATCTAAATATGGATTATTTGCTTTTGAATAACGATTAACTACCATACTAATACCACCGCGAATTCCTTTTTCGATAAATAAATACATCTCGTAATCGGTTAAAAGTTCCAACTCGATTTTTGTCATTTTCAATAACGCATCCCAAGCTAATCCAGGTGCTGTGTAATAGTGAGCGGGATCTAATTTGTAATGTTTCATACTAGTGGCACGGAAATTCTCGAAAACATCGGCCAATGAAACCACGTCGGTCTTAAGATATATATCGTGATAATCACCCAAAGTTTTACAATTAAATTATTTCCAGACTTTTTGCGCGTGTTCGTACTCTTCGTCTGAAATATGTTCATTTGATAAGCTACTATAAAACGCTTCTTGAGGCGGTAACTTAGTCTCTTCAAACTCCTCAAACGAATCCACGTATTCATATGGATATATTCAATCCTTTTTAACTATTTCAGACTTTTCTCCGAATACTCCTTTTCTCCGAATACTCGATCGGTAATGCCGAAATCATCGATATTTTCAACCAATGTAGCCAATCCTCTATTCATGAATTGAAAACTATCCATAAATTTAAGTTGATCTAAACTAAATGAAACAAAATTGTTCGGAATTAGATGGAATACATGTTATATCACACGAAATTTTGGCAATCTCTCGAATGATCAGATGCGAATCATACCCTTTTAGATTATGAAAAATCACGGGGATGGGAGTGACGTTCTCTTCGACCCTCAACATTAAATCACATTTTCTATGAGCGGCACCTCGATATTCCCCCGTGATGTTTATAATATTTTCCTTTATATTTACTATTTTTATAAAATAAGGCAGACATACTCTTAATCCAACAATAATGCCATTTTTATTTTTCTTCTTCTTCTTTCATGATAAACATCAAGTTGATACGTTCCACATCGTTTGATTGTTTTGAAACGTGGTACGGTACGGCCCTACTATCTTCCCAACCATAAACGTTAATAGCGAGATTTTTTTGTCTCTCGATTTTGTGAATTTGAGAAATCGGTTTGGGAAAATCAATACCTTTCATGTTAAGTTCATTTAAATATATAAAAACCTCAGATACCAAAGTGTAAATCAATAGAATGTCCAGGACATAGATACAAATCCGATAAAAAATGGACAAACACGGACCTCTGGAAACCAAGAGGTGGGATCAGGTGCCATGGAGGAGTAAGCATCCCCTGTCGACCGGTCACACCCGCCGTGAGTCCACAGTCAAGTCCAGTGAAACACGTGAGGAGTGTATCCTCGTCACAATTGGTACAGACGTCTCAACAACCGCCAACGAAAAGGCAACTCAACATTTCACTTAGTGAAACAGAGTAGTCGCAAAGAAGACTATTATACCGACCGTAAAACTTGCGGAACGTTGACATTAAACGCGGTTTTCGATATCCCTGTGTCAATAATTTGTCAGTGAGTAGTTTACCTCTGTATATGAAATCTTCATATGCTGTGCACGCCCTGGCATATCGGATCATTTGTGAAATATAAACTCCATATGCAGGTGACTGAGGTATATTACTATTTAAATGTGGAAAATTTACGATAGGAAAGCCGAAATCGTCGCGTTTATCGTATAGCTTCGTAGGATGAATACTTGGCTACCTTCCATGATGTTTCTTAATATCATTATAATGTAAAGCAGAAAGTAGAGAATACATTATACATTTGTCATCTTCATTTTTAACATTAATAATAGCCCCTTATTTTTTTATTCAGACGGTAAATCGATGTACGAACGTTCTCTAAAAGGTCTATAAACAGCAAAATTAATATACAAGATCAATCACTGGTTCAGCTCATCCATGACATTTCTATACTTCTTTTTATACTTCGATTTAACTATCAACTCATCCATGACATTTCTATACTTCTTTTTATTCGATTTAACTATCAACTCATCCATGACATTTCTATACTTCTTTTTATTCGATTTACCTACCAACTCATCCATCGCCCTATTGAATTGCGGTTTTATCGCGTCTAATTCTCGAACCATCTCTTCGCCCAAAGTGGTGCCTCTCATATAACTATAAACGATGTCATACACCTTTTTTATGGCCCAACGTATAGGTGCCAACATTAAACCAACACAACAGCAAAACCTATTAGAAAACGTTGGGCCTACGTCGTACTAACATAGTAATGCCAACACCAATAACCAACTAAATTCCCTAACATTTCTAACATTTAACAAAATACTGATGCCAAACAATGAATGCTAAATTCACCAAACATTTCCCAACGTCGGGCCAATGTTGGCCCAAAGTACTGATGCCAACACCCAAAGACGACAAACAAAACAGACATTTGCCAACGTTGGTCCAATGCATTACTGTCTAATCCAGTGACTGCTGAATTCACTAATCATTTCCCAACGTTGGGCCAACGTAGTGATGCCAACGCCAACGCTCACCCAACGGTACAAACATTTGCCAACGTTTGCCCAACGTGTGTATGCTGACTGGGTATGTGCCTTTTGAACTATTGAGAGCTGTGTCGCTTTATCATGACTTTACGATAGAGTTACATTTGTAACGTTATACGCATTCTCATATTGCACGTCAGTTTATTTCAGATTCGAATTATTTTACCTTCCCGATATACTAGAAATATAATTTTTGTGTCATTTTAATCAGTAAGCGATATAGATAACGAAAAAAACAATTTGACCAAATATGTCTTGAAGGTACCTTTTCGCATGACGCGTCTCATATATATTAGTGTGTGTGCGTTTTCTGTCAATATCATTTCTGAAGTAGGTGTGTGC